>AWWV01008622.1:0-43908 GCA_001974805.1 Corchorus capsularis
CTTGAGAATTCAATTGTAGTTCTAATTGAGTGCTTAAGGTCGACGAAAGAGGAGGGATAGCTTTGTGAAGGTCATCGACATACAAGTCTAGGAGTTGAAAAAGTTCAAGTCGACCTTGGTGGATATTCAAAGATTGGATTTGAATCTAATACAACTAGATTCGTATCAATTGGTATCTAGATTTGAACCTGGCTCTGATACCAATTGATACGAATCTAGTTGTATTAGATTCAAATCCAACCTTTGAATATCCACCAAAGCCGACTTGAACTTCTTCAACTTCTAGACTTGTATGTCAATGACCTTCACAAAGCTATCCCTCCTCTTTCGTCGGCCTTAAGCACTCAATTAGACCTGCAATTGAATTCTCAAGATCACAAGATTCACAAACAACTAAGTTATCTCAACCTAATTGCTTGCTAGGACTCTACAAGATGAATAACCCTAAGTTTGCTCAAACTAGAACAATGAAACTAAGATAATCAATTTGGGAAAATAATCCTCAACTTTATTAATCAACTCAACTTATGTTTACAAGAGGTATTAGTGGCCTTATATAGTGATAGGGTCAACCAAAATCCTAAAATAAATCCTAATTTTCGTCCAAATATAAGGGCTAGGGAAAAACTAGTCCTTGCCCAACTAGGAAAAGGAAATAAAGACAAAATTAAACAAGGATTGGACTTAGTCAACCAAGGCCCAATCCAAATAAGGTCCAAACTTAAAAATAAGCTAATCTAAGATAGAATTAAGCCCAAACAAAGATAACTAATGATAATGGGCTCATGCCATGATGTCAAATCCGGCCATCTAGAATCAATAGCAAGCAATGTGATGAACTTGTAATTGATTTGTAATTTCTTGCCCAAATCATCACCAAAGCTCTTCAATTGAACTTCAATGGTCTTCAAGTCTTCAAGATGAGTTCGAACAAGGCCCATGAGTGCATCCTTGAATCTCTTAGCTCTTGTTCTAGTCATCGGACCAATAGGCATCTTCAATGGATCAAATAGCATCTTAATGGCATCTTCTTGGTGAATTACGATTCCATCCTCTCCTTTAAGCTTGTCCATGTTTCCTTGCAGCCCTTGATCATCCTTTCCATGCTCTCCATGCTTGTCTTCAAGTCTATAATAAGTCCTTGGCGCATAATTCCTTCGATGATAAGCCTTGGGCGCATCATTCCCTCCCCCTTGAAGAAGATTTGTCCTCAAATCTTGATTGTATTGCACCACATATGGATGGAATTCAATCTCTTTAATGGGTGGAAATCCACTAGGAATTTTCCCACAAAAGTAAGCTACTGGCTTCTCTCCTTGCATCAAAACAACTCCAATTCCTACAAAATTACTTAAAAGAGACACAATATTGCTTGGAATATCTCCAGCCAAGTTGTTAGTACCCATTAGTGTATTTCGAAACAAAGGTAAGATCAAATCAGAATTATCAATGAAAGCACTCTTAATCTCACTTTTAGCAGCTAACATACACTCTTTAACAACTTCCTTAGAAATCTCTTTCTCGTCACCCAAAACAGATTTATTTTCAATGCTATCAACCAAAACAGGATTATTTGCAATGCTATGATCAACCAAAATAAAATTATTTTTAATGCTATGTTCAACCAAAACAGAATTGTTTTCATCACAATTAGCATCCAAAACAGATTTAGTTTCATCACAAACAACACTTAAAACAGATTTAGTGTCATTGCAAACAACACTCAAATTAGGTTTAGTATCATCGCAAACAACATCTAAAACACTCTTTTCAACTAAGGTTGTTTTATCATCAAAACAATCATCAATTTTAGGTTCGAATTTACTCTTTTCTTTAGCCCTAAATTCAGCATCCAATTTAGCAAAATCATCTCTCACTTTAATTTCATCTTTTAAGGCATCTTGAAGTGATAAAGGAATTAAAGTAAAAGGCTTCTTACCACACATGAGAGTATATCAGTTCGTCTCACCATCATGTTGGACTTTGTTGTCATATTGCCATGGTTGACCAAGTAGTACATGACATGCTTGCATGGGTAAGACATCACACAAAACATCTCCTTTGTACCTGCCCAAAGAAAGAGAAACTAAAACTTGTTTGTCAACACTAAATTCTTCTCTATCATTGAAACCACTTAAGCTATAAGGTCTAGGATGATTAGAAGTAGGTAGTTGTAACTCTTTCACCAAATAATCACTAACTATGTTTTTACAACTCTTCCCATCTATAATCACACTACTAGGCTTCCCATTCGCATACATCCTAGTGTGAAACAAATTCTCCCTATGAACATCCCCTTTCACATAGGCTCTCAAAGTTCTCCTATCTACCAAACTAAGTAAAGCTAACTCATTACCATCCCCCTTAAAATCTAGGCTAAAAATACCCTCTTTTACTCGTTGCATTTTATCAATCATGGTATCCACTCTTTGTATCATAGTTTGTAACATGGCAGCCAAGTCATTGGCTTGATTTTGTTCTCCTTGTTGACCCTCCATGGTACCTACACAAAGAACAAAAATTAGTAGTAAAAATCCTCACAAGTGTGTGTGCTTATACCTTTGACTTGTGCTCTCGTGTTTGTACTCAAGTCCTATGGATTGGCGGCCCACTACTCTCTTAATGATCTCACAAGATTTGCCTTTTACTAGCTTCAATAGGTCTAATAAGAGCAACTCCTAGAGCACTCCTTTCTTCTCGTGACCTACTTGAGGAACAAACAATTAGTAGCAAAGTTATTTGTGAATCAAAGGAAAGTGATCTTAAACCAAACCAAACCACTTATGCAGGCTCCTTATGTCGAATTCCTTCTCCAATGTTGCTGCACAAAACTCAATCAAGCACAAATCACAATATCAAATCTATTAGCATAAACCCTAGTACCACTTGTCTCCTATTTTGTACCACTTGAATCCAATAGGGTTTGTAGCCTGAAATTCTTCAAATCAAATCACAATTAACAGCAAAAGCAATCCAAGGATCCCAATTCACAATCAATTAGAGTTATTGCAACTAATTAGATCAATTGCACAAGAAAACCCTAATCCCCAAATTTCCCAAACTAAGAACCCTAGTTCCTGGAAAAAATCGATAACAGCACAGATTTTTTTGATTTTTTTCAATATTTTTCCCAGAAACATCACACCAAAAGAAGTCTAAAGCTCAAATTTCACAGCTTTCCGAGCTCAAACGAATCCAGAACAAAAATCACAAGTTTCTGGTCGAAATTTTTTTTATTTTTTATTTTTTTTATATTTTTCGATATAACTACTAGTTATGAGGGACTGAAATCTGAAATTTCAAAGCAAAACGATGCAAGATGAATCGGCTATGAATTTTTGAAGTTTCTGAATTTTTGAATTTTTCAAGAAGGTGGTGCGATGAGTGCTTGGGTGTGTTGTGATGGATGAAAACGTGATGATTGATGTATAGAAGGATAGATTTACCGATTGAAGATGACAACCTATGCTCTGATTACCAATTGATACGAATCTAGTTGTATTAGATTCAAATCCAACCTTTGAATATCCACCAAAGTCGACTTGAACTTCTTCAAATCCTAGACTTGTATGTCGATGACCTTCACAAAGCTATCCCTCCTCTTTCGTCGGCCTTAAGCACTCAATTAGACCTGCAACTAAATTCTCAAGATCACAAGATTCACAAACAACTAAGTTATCTCAACCTAATTGCTTGCTAGGACTCTACAAGATGAAGAACCCTAAGTTTGCTCAAACTAGAACAATGAAGCCAAAGAAATCGATGTGGGTATAAACCTCTCAACTTTATTGATTAACTTGACTTTCACTTTTACAAGAGATATTGGTGGCCTTATATAGTGATAGGGTCAACCAAAATCCTAAAATAAATCCTAATTTTCGTCCAAATATAAGGGCTAGGGAAAAACTAGTCCTTGCCCAACTAGGAAAAGGAAATAAAGACATAATTAAACAAGGATTGGACTTAGTCAACCAAGGCCCAATCCAAATAAGGTCCAAACTTAAAAATAAGCTAATCTAAGATAGAATTAAGCCCAAACAAAGATAACTAATGATAATGGGCTCATGCCATGATGTCAATCTGGCCATCTAGAATCAATAGCAAGCAATGTGATGAACTTGTAATTGATTTGTAATTTCTTTCCCAAATCATCACCAAAGCTCTTCAATTGAACTTCAATGGTCTTCAAGTCTTCAAGATGAGTTCGAACAAGGCCCATGAGTGCATCCTTGAATCTCTTAGCTCTTGTTTTAGTCATCGGACCAATAGGCATCTTCAATGGATCAAATAGCATCTTAATGGCATCTTCTTGGTGAATTACGATTTCATCCTCTCCTTTAAGCTTGTCCATGCTTCCTTGCAGCCCTTGATCATCCTTTCCATGCTCTCCATGCTTGTCTTCAAGTCTATAATAAGTCCTTGGCGCATAATTCCTTCCATGATAAGCCTTGGGCGCATCAAACGCCCATTCCAATCACTCCTCACAACCGACCCCAAATCTCAAGACAGCGTCAACACAAATGAACAGAAACAAACAAAGAAAAGCCAATCATTTCAATAACCGCCCATACTCCCACAATTGCCACCCAAATACTCAACTGCCTCCGCACTTTGAGTCCCTAGGAAAAACTCAAAACAGCCTCAAGAAATACAAATAACGTAAAACACGTTAAATGAAAAAACGAATTCGAACAATTATGCCATCACAAATAAGCAAGAATAAGCGAGAACGACAAAAAAAATTGGAATCGACCAGTTATGCCGCGACAAGACTGGAACATGACCAGGTATTCAGCGACAAGACTGGAAAATGGCCAATTCTATCATTGTTGGGAAAAATAAAAATAAAATAAATAAGAAAACGTAAATATATATAAAAACAAGTCATCTGAGAGCATGACCAGGTGAGTTGTGACAACATGTCTGGAATGAGGACCAGACATGTTGTGAGAATTCGTGGGGACTAACGCCACTTTTATAGGTAGAAGCAACCCCCTCTATAATTTTTGGCATCTTTTTCCCTCAGTTGTAATTTAGCCCGCGGGAATAAGAAACCAAAATGTAATTTGAGTAGATGCATTTATTGCAAAAGGTGAAAATCATTCATAAAGACGAAGCACCCAACCCTTTATCATTAGAATTCCCTCATATAGACAAAATAAATATTGAAGATTCACACCAAATTGATATTTGCAAGGCCATAATAAATGAATAAAATGCGACGTGGCCACTTTAGTTTTTGCGAATTCTCTCAAGGATTGTATGTTTTTCTTTAATATGGCAAACAAAGGAATAAAGCTACTCCATTAAAATAATTATCAGAGGAGAGAGACAAGGAACCAGAGAAGACAAACATGGGAGTATGAGTATGGGACCAAGTCGAACAATGGACAATAGTATATTGATAAATAAAAGCTCAAAATTCATTAAAAAAAATAGAAGTAAACTTACTTGGTTTCTTCGCCTACCGTCGAACTCTTGAAAGTTTGCAGCTCCAAATAGTTAGAAAATTAGAAAACCTAGTATTTTTGATTTGGGGATACTGTAAGGCTATAACGTGGTGGAGATAGAGATTGAGATTGGAAAAGTGTATAAAGGAAACCAACCATTTTTAATTTAATTGGAATTTGAAGGTCTTACCCGATGGTATAGTGGGTCGGGTTGAACTAACAAGACTTTTAATCATTTTAATTTATGTATAATGTATAATATCTAACCAATTATAATTTGTAAACACACGTAAGATCCATTGGATGAACTGGCTTTATTTATGTATTTCGAAGGTTGATGGAGATTTGGGGTTTAGGGATTTCGAAGCCTTTAACTTGTCCTTACTCGCTAAGCAATGTTGGAGGCTTTTGCATAATCCCAATTCTCTATGCTTTCGAGTTTTGAAAGCAAAATATTTTCCACAGGGAGACTTTTTGACTGCTTCTTTAGGCCGGAACCCATCTTTCTTGTGGCGAAGTTTAATAGATGGGAGAAGGATTGTACTACAGGGATCTCGATGGAGGATAGGTTGTGGTAATATTGAATTTTGGAATGATAAATGGATTGATTCGAACACCAATATTCCTCAACCAAGAGAAAATGTGACTGTTGACACTAGTCGAGAAGCGGATTATATTGATTTTCATAATAGACAGTGGAGATTTGATGATTTGATTGAGTTGGTACAGGAAGAGGATTTACATACTATATATTGTCTGCATTCCTGATCGTGTCGTCTATAACCATAAAAATAATCCCCACAATTAACTAACTAGAATAGCTAGGGCAAGTAGGGGTCGAATCTCACAGAGAAGGTTTATGTGATGAACAATAAAAAGATAGAAAGATCTTTTCCAAAAATCAAACAGAAAACAGGGGATTAATTAAATCAATTATAAAGAAAACAATTAAACTAAAAATAAAAACAAAGCAAATTAAATCTAGATCTAAATCTAAAGCAGATTAATAAAGCAAATTAATAAAGCAAACAATAATTAGAAAGCATACTTCTTCACCAGTGGTATCCTTCAATCAAATTAACTATGGATCCTTGATTTAAAACGTGAATTTCGCATCTTATTCATGACTGACAACTGATATAGGTTTCCCAACATGTATTTTAGATAAGAGGCCGATTAAAGCTGCAATTATCCCTATTATTCCTTCAGCAATCGATTACTTTCTTAGGGCTTAAAGATCACTTGAGAACAAAGCATTAAGAACGGTTAATTTTACACACATGCCTACAAGTAGAACCATACGAAGAGAAATTTCTCGCCCTCCGGTAGATAAACACCCATTAAGCAGCGATTAAACAAACCTAATTTGCTACATACAATCAAACTTGAGTGAATAATTCTAAGTATGATCTAGCCATAGATCTTCCTCTTACATCGTTAATGGCCACATAACTCAAATAAGATTCAGAATCATAAAATTATTCTAGGGTTTTGACTACTATCATCAAGAACTTAACACAAAATTATAAGTATAGAAATCTCACCATAATCAATTGATTGAATTCACCAAAGGATCAGAAGTATTAAGGATTTAGCTACTCATGGATTTAGGAAAATCCATGAGAGGCATAAGAATACTTACAGGACTGGGGAGGAACGATTTCTCCCCCTTGAAACCCTAGGGATGTCGACCCTCTATTGCTAGAGAGGGTGTCGACTTCTCCCTCTTCTAAAACTAGAGAAAAACCTAAAAACTAAAGAAAGGAAGAAAAAAAGAATTATCTAAAATTTGTGATGTGTAAAGTTGTGTGATTTGTGATACATGAGGTGGCTATTTATACTAGAGAAATAGGGTAGGACAGTTTAGCCTTTACTTTGTCTCCAAGTAGGATTAGGTATCATCCTAGAGTAGTCTCCAAGTTAGATGAGGACTCTAGAATTTTCTGGAATTTTCTGGAATCTGGCAGCAACTTCGACGTCGATTTCGGGCTTGAACATGGCAGATATGGGCTTTGCACTTCAAAAGAAAGTTGTAGAGCTCGGAGTTAGCTTTCCAACGACTACTCATGGGCTTAAAACGGACATCTGAGCAGAAAGTTATGGCCTTTCTACGAAAACTGCGCTGAAATTGGGCTGATATCGCAAATCTACGGGATTATTGCGGGATTTGGATATTCTTTTGGATATTAGGCCTATTAATTGGGATTTTAACTCCAATTATAGGTTTATATGGGCTGAGTATATTCCCATATAAATAATCCAAAAATCCTCAACTTCAGGGCTTCTTCTGGACTTGACTTCAATCCTTTGCAATAAAGCTCCAAATCTTCAATTTTGCTTCTTGAATTAATTCTTCAATTGTCTTCAAATCTTCAAAATATCTTCAATCACGAACTTCGCATCTTCAAATCTTCATTCCAAATGGCTAAATCCATAGTTGAGTAAAAAGTCTCCAAAATAGCTCCAAAAAGAGTGAAAAACAATAAGTTTTCACTTTTCTTGTCTTCAGGACCTAAAAACACAAATACTAGCAAAATAGGGTAAAAACACATATAAAAGAGCAAAAAGTATAGAAAAATAGCTATAAAAACATGCATAATTTGAGCTCGATCAATTCCTATACCAAGATCACCTTACCCTAATTCGCTAATTTGGAATTCTTCTACAACAGGCCAGTTTACAGCCAAATCAACATACTATGTTGCCCGACAGGTTTTAGGCCGAGAAGTGGAAGCTATCGTTTTGCTGCTTGTGTTTTGGAATCGCATTTGGAGTGCTTCGGTACCTCCAAAAGTTAGATTCTTTATGTGGAGATTGTGCTGGAATTTGTTACCATTGAAGCAAAATTTGCAGGTTAGGGGTTTAGATATTGAAGATCGCTGTGATGTTTGTGGCGATCGGGAATCATCGTTTCATCATGTTTTCTTTCTGTCTTTTCAGCCAGCGGGTTTGGTCTTTGGCTGCTCCATGGTTGGCGGATTGTGTGGAAGAATGGCATGGACAGGAGGATTTTTGGCCTAGGATGGTGGCAAAAGCTACATCTCTAGGCCAACAGGATCTTATATTTCTCACCCTTTGGTCGATTTGGACCAATCCAAATAGGTGTTTGCATTCTTTGGTGAGTTCCACTCCAGATAGTATGTGCATTATGGTGAGTAATTTGCTGGATCAATTGCAAAACATACCTGCTGGAGGTGCTTCCATCTGTTGTCCTCAGGTTTCTACCACTCGATGGCAACCACCACCGATTGGTGCGTTTATGGTGAATACAGATGCTTCCTTGTCTTCGAGTAGTAGGGAAGCTTGCTTGGGAGTGGTCATCCGAGATCATGAAGGATCGATAGTGGTTAGTGCTTCAAAGGTTTTTAATTTTGTTTCAAGTGCATTGTATGCGGAGGTCCATGCTATCTTATATGGTTTTGAGTTGGCGTTGGAGTATGATCTTTTCCATTGTATTTTCCAAACCGATTGCTTGGTAGCAATGGGAGAGATTATGAAGAAACGTCCGAATTTGTGGGAGGGTGCCTGTTTGATTAATGAAATTAGGGATGTAATATCACTATTTGATTCTTGTACTATTGAACATATTAGTAGAGAGTTTAACTTTTTGGCACATGATTCAGCTCAGTGTAAGGCTAATCATGTGTGGTGCAGGAGTTTACCTCCTGGCGTTTGTAATCTTGGTTTTCCTCATTAATGATAATTTTCGACTATTGCTCAAAAAAAAAAAAAAACAACGTATTACCCCCTCGCCCTAATACTGTTCTCTTTTCCTTTTTTTTTTTTTGAGAACCATACTGTTCTCTTTTCCTGATATTTGGGCAATTTTGAATTTTTTTTATTAAGATTAAGTTTGGCAATCAAGGGTAGGATAGTGGGTGATTTTAGGGTTTGTTTTTTGTTGATTTGGTCTCTGCAATTTTCTCCACCACTTCAAACTTCTTCTTCCATATATATCTCATTCACCGCTTCAGATTTCATCCCTCTTTTGCTTTCTTGGAGTTTTTTTCTCTTCAATTTTCCACTTTTAATTGCGGCGGCTTCTCTTCCTCAAATACACCGCTTCTCTGCTCCCAAAAATTAAACCCAAAAGCCAATTACATAAATCCTTTCTCCGCTTCTCTGCTTCCTAAAATCAATCCCTCTCTCCATCGCTTCTTCTTCTTCATTTTTTCTTTTCTATTTGCAAATTCTTCTACATCCTTTCCTTTGTTTGCCATGGGTTCTGACAGAAAGGCCAGTAGGAGCAAAAAAAAAAAAAAAACAAATGAGGAAGACCAGAAAATGTCATTTTTAGGAAAAAATTTTGATTTCTCAGGTAATTTTTTTTGAATATATATTATGGGTTTACTATTTTTTGATGTTAGATTAGGCTTTTGATTCTTTTCCTCAATTTTTTTTGGGCTTTTGCTATTTTGTCATACTTGCATTTCCCTTTATTTTTTTAATCCATTTTCCTCTTATTTTTATCAATTTTCTTCTGTCAACAGCATCCGGATTGCTCTTGACCTCAAAGGTTTTTTTTTCTTCATTTTTTCTCTTTTTGTGTTCTTTTGAGTTCTCTGTTTCAATTTTATTCATTTCTTTTGTTTTTTTTTGTTTTGTATGCTACTAATTTATCTTGCTCTGAGTTTTACATGACAGGTTTGCTCTGTCATTGGTTTTTTCTTTTTGTATTTGGTTTTATGGTTCAAACCAGATTGACTTCTTTCTTTATGATGAGTGGGCTATTCTTCTAATCTATTAATGTGGTGTTTGTTGTTACTGATCATTGTTTGTAGAGAGCAGCAGAGCATAGATGTTGAATGGGCTGATGCTAATCTTCACCAGTTGAATGGGTTAACGCCGGAACACAATTTGTACTTGCTCACATCAATAAATAAATAAATTACAAAATTCTGCTCCTAAAATCAGGTCAGCAAGCAAAAACACAGGAAAAAAAATTCTTCCTCCCTCTTTAGTTTGCTCTGCTTTTTTTTTTGCTTCTTCTTTCATCTTCAGTTCTCTCTGTTTATAGTTCGCTTCTTGGTCGATTTTGTCTCCCCTTTTCGGTAGTTTATCGTGTATTTGTTTGAGTTTGTTTTCTTCTTCTTCTTCTTTTTCTTCATTGTCTTGTTTGTTGTTTCATTGTTTTTGCCCTCATTGTTTTTCCAGGTCTTGAATGAAAAAATGTTGTTACAAGGGCCATATGCTAATGACAAATATGATTCAAGTTTGAGCCCTTTCCCAATATCATATTGTGATTTCAGCATCAGAATCACCTGAAGAAAGTGATTTTTGACATCCTGCAGCATGTTGCTTCACACTCAATCCAAGACCTAACAATGGTCAGGTTTCCATTTAAAATTGTTTAAATAATATTGGTTTGCAACTTCATTGTCCTTTCTTCAACTGCAGGCGCTCTTAGGCTTCAAAGCCATATACCCGCACGGGAAGTACAAGGTCATAAAATTGTTGTGCATTTCATGTCTTGGGATCCAAGTGGTGAATATGTGCCGTGAAAATTTTTTAAAAAAGGTGTAAGCTATATTGGACTATAGGGAGAACAGAGAGACAACGTGGTGGTAATTGGAGATGGAGTTGATTTTATCAAACTGACTAAAAAATGAGGAAAAAGGTTATGTATACTCGAACGATCAGTTTTCTCATAATTGGAGATGGTATTTTTTTTCTTTCTCTTCTTCTTTTTATGTATGTATTTGAGATTTCAAATTTTCTTTGTTCGTAAGTTAACTACTATGTTGGAAAACTGTTAACATTGTGCTTCTTATGCAGCTCTGTGTTCTTGGCAACCTTTGTCCTTAAACAGTTGAGGAAGCTTTTTCTACGGCACCTTCAATCAAGGTCTAAATCTCCTAACAACTATAAATAAAGGCACTTGATTGCAGATTAGTTTCAATTAAGGTGCTCTTTCTTTATTTCAGTTTAACTTACTTTGTTCTGTTTAATTTGGTTGAAGTGATGATGATCTCAAAGTTTTAATTATGAATAATGTAAACCAGAATTTCATTTTTTTTTGTTTTTTGTATAGGTATCGGATACAACCAAGGTATATGTTGATATTGGTATTCCAAAGGCAAGGCAATTGAAACAATTATCTTGCTTTTTTGTTAACCTTTACCTTACCTCTCTTTTTTGAGTTTTTTTTACGCGAAGGATATTTCATCGTGTTTGTGATGGTGTGTGTATTTGCCTATCACTTCACAATATTGCTGCCATGTTCATAGCTCAATGCTTACTGTTCTTCTTTTCTTCCCCTTTTACATTCTCATCTAACAAAAGTTTACCTTTCCAGGCAATGTTTCATGTTTCAAACTTTGTCTCTTTTCGTTGTTGTAGCCAGGGACAATGTGGTATTTTTGCAAAACTGATTCCTCAAATTCCCTCAGTACAGGAATAGAAGCTTGTTCGTTACAGTGGAAAGCTATGCTGGTATCATTTTAGTACTAAAAAAGATTCTTATTTCTTCTTTAACGGTAGTAATTTATTTACTTCTTCTGATTTTAATATGAATGAAGTAGGCAGTTGTTCAATTTGAAAGAAATTGCTCTATGTTACCCTTTAAACAGATTGCAGTCTATGCTTTTGTTTTTTTGGTTTCTTTAGGTTGTGATGGCACTCATGATAAAATCTGTTGTTTGTTCCTCTTTGCTCCGACAAATTACTGCTGGGCAATCCTATATTAGAATATGCTATTGATTCGTATTGAGATAGATGAATAGAATATGCTATTGATTGATGGTAAAGCTAAGCTAAGGCAAATGATTCGTATTGAGATAGATGATTAACTTTAAGTCAAATGATATTTTTAGGGCTAAGTAGGCCAACTGATTATACTTAAATGATGTGAAATATTTGAAAATTACAAGAAAGCTATAAATTGGTTAGACAACGAAAAACACAACTATATAAAAGAGCTCTGTTTAAGATTTAGCTTCTACAAAAGCAAAATTAGTTTTTGAACATCTTCTAAAAGAAAAAAAAAGGCCAAAAAGAAAAACAAAATAATTTGCATAATAACAAACAAAAAGTTTGTAGTAGCAACATTAAAAGACAGTGAAAGACATTTTTTGCCACCCCTACTCCAAAAATTAAGAAACATAGCAAGATTTATGTTTCAAATCTCCTTGGAATAAGAGCTTTAGGGAAAACATTATCAAAGGATGTATACTTGGTTAATGAAAATGTTAGCCAAGGTAGCATGTTAGTTAGTTATGCATGAATGTCTTGGGAAATTAAAGAGTTGCCCAAAAATTTACAAACTTTATCATTTGATTGTTGTTTTGCATAAATATGGTTCTAGCACCCTTCATTATGATTTAATACTCATTGTTATGCACTGATATATTGGGAAATTGAAGGCCTGCTGATTATTTGTGAACTTTGCGATTTGATTGCAGCAAAATAGTTCATCTCCCCTTCATTATACTTTACCTCAAGAGATTTGGTACTTTTCTTGCTTGAAAGAACTAGTTTGTTGCTAAACATGATTTTTTAGAAGGCTAAGGAGAAGGCTGGTCCTGTGGAAGATTTCTATGGCTTGGGCTTATGCGTTTTGTGGCTATTCCTTTTTCTGGAAGAGGAGCATGGACTGGAGCCATCGTAGCTTCTATTCTTGCTTGGACAGATAATGTATTAACATTTATAGTATTAAAAACTATAAATCAAAATCATGTTTTGATTTTGGCCTTCATGTTTCGAAATATTGTTTTGACCAATTTCAATTGGTCTTTATTATCTAGAGAGAAGGTACATTATCCAGGTAGATGTTTTTCCTTCCCCTGTTTTCTCATGCTATAAGTTTATTCTTCATTGTCTTTTAGTTTTTGCTTACACCGACCAATCAGAAGAAGAAAGTGTGAGGAGACAGAGACCAGTTACGAAAACATAATGGTTGAGGGAGAATCGTTTGATACTATATGTGTTAGAACCTCCCCCTTCTATCTGATATATTCATTAAAATCCAAACAATCTTCTTTGCAAAAACAGATAAAGATTTTGTTGATTTTCCAAGCCCCGCGCAGCGAAGCGCGCGGTTAAGGATCTAGTAATCATTATAATTGTTAAAAGATATATATATATATATATATATTTTGTTGTATAGTATAGTATATACAAATTGCAAAGTATGAATTTAATATTATTGAATTTATTTGGCATGTGGCATGTGGCATGTGGCACATCACACATGGTATGTCCAATTTGCTACATGGCTAAGGCTATATATGTAACATGAATTGAACATGTTAAGCCTAATTGAACCATTTATGAATTTATGAATTGAATTGAACATGTTAAGGCTATATGTAACATGAATTGGAAAATGTTAAGGCTATATGTAACATGAATTTATGTAGTATAGTATAGTATTATAAGTCTAAACATGTTAAGACTATATTGATCTTGAACTTATATATATGTGTCCATGTAAAGCCTAGAGATTGAACAATTGATATATGAATTAACAACTTTGGTGTCTTAAGGCTTTAATTAAACTATACTAGAATCATTAACACCAATACAATCATCATGGGCTATATAATGTTTTAAACTATAATTCCTTTATAGTTATTTGTATTAGGAACCCAATTTATCTAAGCAACCCAATAATTTACAAGTTATTGAATCAAATTGGACAATTGATGTGGTGAGCAAACAACTTTAGTGTATTGAGTATGATAGTTAACTACATTAGTATGTAGAATCAAAGACTTCAATTAACATCCAGTATAATGTTTTGGACTATAGTTCCAATAAACTAATTACATTAGTAATCAATTTATATTGAAAACTTGGTAACTTATATATAAATTACTAGTAGTACAATTTGTACAATTGATATAGTGAGGTAGCAATTTTTTTTTTTTATTTTGCTAGGAAAGTAGAAAGTTCTTGCTGCTGACTAAGAATTTTATATGTTTATCTTTAACTAGAATTTGGCCCGCGCTTCGCCGCGGGCTTGTGTCTCTATACGGGGTTTGAAGAATTGTTGGACAATTATTGAATTAGGAACTTGACATGAAAAGAGAAAATACATAATATTATATATAAGGTATAAGGGTCTCCAGTGAAGAATATAAGTTAAGAATATAGTATAGCGTAAAGAGCACAAAAACAGACTTAGGAATGTCTAATCATGGTGCTCTAAAGGGAAAAAAAAACAAATATAAATAGGTTTAATGTTGTATCGGTAAAAGAAGGGGAAAAAAAAAACAAATAAAGTGGAAGATAGAATAGGTTTCAAAGGAGGTTCATTAGTATCCAAGATCTCTTCTTCATCAATAAATATGAAACTATTCATAAGGATAAAAAACCATACAATTTACAATGTGATTTATAATGTAATTTGTAGCTAAACTAATTGAAACAACAATGGAGTTTCATTTCAAAGGGTAATAAATATGTAACGGTACACATTATTGTTAGTAGTTAATAGTATAAATGTAGATGGATTAATTATTCTATCAACCGATAATAAACAACACAAAAATCATAAAAAAACATTTCAGGAAATCTCATAGTAAAAGACAAAGTCCTTATTTATGATTTCTTCAACAGACTATCGAACCTTTCACTCCCCGGACCCCTCTCTCAAACCCTAACTGGCCCCAAGAATGCATCTCCTTCCCCAAATTCTCCTTAGACGATCATCTCCTAGCCTCGTCCTCCACTGAAAAAACTCTTAGTACCTATGATCTGTCCAAGCGTGTCCACTATCCCCTATCCGCTAATTACCCTAACTGGCCCCAAGAACGCATCTCCTTCCCCAAATTCTCCTTAGACGATCATCTCCCAGCCTCGTCATCCATTGAAAAACCCTCCGTACCTGCAACTCCTTTTAGTGCCTTCTTCCACTCCTCATTTACATCCCCTTCCATTGATTTCTTCTGATTGTTTCTTCTATCTGTTTTGCATTTACTAATGTCATTTCTCCCCATTTCTTGGTATTTCCCAGAATTCAAATCCCCGAATTTCCCGGTGGAGATTTCTTGCCTGAGATCATCCACAGCTCTCTTCAATAACATATTCTCAATTGTATAGAAAAAATAGCATATTCTTAATTTGTTAAGCCTCTAACTGCTGCTTAACAGTGTAGCAAGCTTCCACCATGTTAGAATTCGATGCTAGCATAAGAATATAGTATGGCATAAAGAGCACAAAAACAGACTTGGATGGTCTAATCATGGTGCTCTAAAGGAAAAAGGTTAGATATTATAGGTTTAATATTGTACTGGTAAAATAAGAAAAAAAGTAGAAGATGTAATGGGTTTCAAAGGAGGTTCATTAGTATCCAAGATCTCTTCTTCATCAATGAATATGAAACTATTTAGAAGGGTAAAAAACCATACAATTTACAATGTGATTTGTAGTTAAACTAATTGAAACAACATTGGAGTTTCATTTAAAAGGGTAATAGATATTTAACGGTACACATTATTGTTGATAGATAATAGTACAAATGTAGATGGAGAATAATTATTCTATCAACCAATAATAAACAACACAACAATCATAAAAAAACACTTCAGGAAATCCCATAGTAAACACAGATTCCTTATTTATGACTCTTTTAACAGACAATCGAACCTTTCACTCCCTGGACCCTCTCAAACCCTAACCGGCCACAAAAATGCATCTCCTCCCCCAAATTCTCCTTAGACGATCGAATCCTAGCCTCGTCCTCCATTGAAAAACCCTCCGTACCTATGATCAGTCCCGGCGCGTCCACTCTCGTCCCCATCCACGAATTCTCCAGCCAAGGTGTCTCTGTCTTGGCCTTCTCCTCTGTGACAAAAAATTCAAACAAACTCAGAGAATTCTCCTTCCGCACTCCAAGATGCGGTGCAGTACAAAGAAAAAAGAGAATAAAATTTAGTTGGTAGAATTTTGGTAGGATTACAATTGTCAAATGGATATACCGGGAAAAGAAAATCTGATCCGAAAAGGCCTTCCATATTGACTTTTACCCATGATTTTTCACTCTTTTTTTATGTATTGTTTGACTTCAAAAGATTCTTAGGTTTTTTTTTTTATCTATTGTGTTGTATGGCTTATTGTTGGCTTATATTTTTCACTCATTTCCCCCCATAAGATGAATGTAGTTAAATATCCCAAAACCGGCGACCCACAACCATGGCCGTCGTCGCCGTCAAAAGGGCAAAAAAAGGGCTCTGCTGTCATTTTTTTTTCTCCTTGATGTGATTAAGATACACATTTGACCAGGACTTAAAAGAAAAAAGGAGCGTGCAGAGGATCGAATAAATAGTTGGTTAAGAAACATGCAGGGGATCGAGTTCAAAAGTCTAAATAAATCCAACACATGGCATTGCAATAAGAAATTTCTAAAAGAAGAGAGATTACATATTTAATTAGGAATGAAAATAAAGGGGAGGTTTGTTGGCTAGAGGCTAAGACCTTTACAGAATAACCTACCAAGTCTCATTCATGTAACCATAATTTTTTAGATTAGTGTTGATTTGAGATTACATGAAATAAATCTCTCCAAGCTTCGACTGATCACATGACCAAGCTATTAATCTAACCATGTGCAAAAAAACGTGTGATGAAACTTGTTATGCTGAAATTTAATTATGAATGAAAAATATGAGAAAAGATACATTGTGATATTTTTAAAATTGGTAACTAGATTAGAAGGGTGCAACATGCAACCCAATGAGGGGTTGTAAATAAAGGATTAAGATAATAAATTAATACAAATATGGCGAATAGATAAACTCCCAAATTTCATGGCTATCTATTGTCAATGACAAATCAAAGGGCAAAAAAGAAACAGCATTCCAGATTGACAGCTGTTTTAAATACCCCATGGGATAAAAAGAGAAATACAAATACATGTAACAGGAGCATTCTAGAACTGAATTGAGTTAAGCTTTGATCAGCTTGACAGTTCTATTTAATGAGGAATTAAAACATTAGACTTCAACTTTGCAAAGACATAGTTTTAATCCCATCTTCAATCAACAAAAAGACTTCAACTTTGCAAAGACCAGTAGAAAATTTTCCAGAGTAACACGACAACTCCGAGTTCTTCCGAACATAATCTGAAAGCAGCAAAAACAAATCATGCCATATGCCAAACGAAGATTGTTAATTCACCATAGATATCGTGTAATACACAGTACTTTACACTCATTTTTCATATCTGGGATTTCAAAGCAAAAGGCCCTACAACATTACTTGTAATGGATCAGTTACCTTCTTGGAAGCTCATGTTTATTTCAGTGCTCTGTATTTAACAAAAAAAAATTAAAGAAAATAAGTAAACATTTGTTTTTATTTCAGAGCTTTGTATTTAAAAAATAAATAATAAAATAAGCAAACTTTTATTTAAGTTCCTGGGTTTATCTCTCCCTAGATCAACAGGAAAGGAGTCATGCAGAGAGCAAAGTTAGCACAATGATCTCCCATAATATAGAATCATGAGCAAAATGAACAGAAGTTAGTGAATGAATATACCACTTAAGTCATCTGCAACCCAGACCGTTTGAACTATCTGCATTATGCTCTTTTGGCTTTGCTGGAATAATAATGGGAAAAAAAAAAGAATTATATGCACTAAGAAGCAACCTAGAAGAAAGGAAATGCATGAGGAAAACATATCTCATCATACCTGATTGTTAGTAAGAAGAGCTTATCTTTTAATTGAATGGGATGCATCGTCCACTCTCCAAAAACTACAGCTTACATATATACTGGTTATTGTTTATATTTTGCACATCCATTTGAAGTTTCTCGAATCTAAGAAACATTGATTCACCAGTTGAAGATTAACATACAAAAGTAAACATGTTTCCTGCTTCCTCTCCCATAAAGTTGTAAAGAAAAGTTCTATTTAACACTCAAAACACTCCGACTACTTATCCAATGGCAAAATCAACCAAGCAAAGAAAGAGGATAATACTGTTATCGAAAAAAAAATTATTCAATGATGATCACATAAATATGCCTTTTTATTAAAAGGTACTAAATATCACTAACAAAAATAAATGTTACCTCTAAGAAAATAAATACAACTCTTTGTCAAACTCCGGCATGTTGGAACTCAGAAGCCACCCCCTCAGTCATTCCTAGAGCCTCTTAGGCAGCTGAGATAGCTTCAGAGGAGACCTGCTTGATGATTGGAGGAACACAACCATCAATCTTAGTCATAGATTCACCAACCTACAATAAAACAAAATATATGCTTAGATACCCGATTCACTGAACTTTTGAGCTATAAATTTTGGAATTTAAACCACATTTCTAATCATCAAATGCTAAATACCAGAATTTGAATCTCATTTCATCTGCTAGATATCAGCATATGCTAGGAATCATAGCACAACGACCAATTATACTAACTGCTTAGAATTCTATATTTATTTGTCAAACATTCGGCTAAAAGTTGTGTAATTTCAATTAAAAAACATAATTTTGCAACTCAACGACAATATTTTTTTCACGGGTTTTGAAGATCATAACATTTCATTTGGCATTTCTCATATGAAATCATGGCACCCCAAACTACCATAGTCCACAACATTATAAATGCATAAAGGCTACAAAAGTCATAAATACTTATCAACTCATTCATTTTTACAAAACTAACGGCAAAGACGTTGAGTCAAAAAATAAGGCATTCACAATGAGAAGAAAAAATAAGATTCAAAAGAATAAGGCTTAAAACTGAAAGGTACCTTAAACATTATATGAAATCCATTTGTAGACCTCCAAGAATCACATCTATAAACGAAAAGGCAGAGAATAATTATCAGAACCTGTAGTAAGACAAACAACCAAAAAAAAATAATGTTTACAGGTCAAAAAACCCCCCATGAACAAAGAGTATACTTGAAATAAGAATTTCTTCTTTTCCTTATAATCTAATTGGCCTCTTTCCTCTAGTCAAATCCACCAGCAACTGAAATGATAGCATTCTAATAATCAGAATGGATTCCAAAATCTCAAATAGACTTATTAATGTACTGAAATGGCCACTCTCAACTTTTCTTGCCCAGGGACAAAATGAACATCTCAGCAAATGGTAAAGAATGGTGAAGAACCAGACATGTCAAGTGTTGGGGCAATCTATTGAGGGAGTCAGGATTTGACTCTATCGGAGATGATGTTAAGGACCCTATAAAATCATTTAGAGGCTATGTAACAGGCTATATATCTTATCAAAACACAAATAATTTTCCTTTTCTTTCTCTAAAAGCTTTCATCATTTTAACAGGCTATATATCTAAAGAAACACTCATTCACATAAAACTTTGTTCAACAAATTAAACAGCTGTACCCGCTAAGCATTATGTATCCTATGCACTTCCACTCCAAAAACTGAATTTCACTGAAGGTGGAATACGCAAGCAAAAGCCAAGTCTGAATGGTTACCTTCAAAGTAAATGCAAAGAGGCAAATTTTAATGTCTGAAGCATGACAAATAACCAAAATCAGGTTATATGCACTCATACAACAAAAACGAAAGAATAGTAAATTCTTTCAAAACTGTTATAACAGAAAATGAGGATGTATCTTTAAAGACACCACTAAAAGATGAAGATGTTATTGAAATAAAAATAAGACTTCTTTCTTTCACCAAATACGGTTGGTAAAGTCAAAATAATGTTGAATATGCATTATGAACTCATCCTAAAGTAATCACGTGCCTCCAAAATAAGATTTCAATGTCCCCATGAAATAAAACTCATTTAATATTATCAACAAAGTACTTTGAAAGGTGCATTTTCATAGTTAAGAGAGAGGCAGGCAGGCACCAAATCATAAATAATTTCTTAATTTGCATTTTTTCAAAATTGAGCAAGCTAATTTGGTCCAACCTTTTGACACCTCATTAAAAAGATACTGCATAAAAGGAAGGCTAGCTAATTAGGATTGGGAGTAGAAAAGTTTAACGCGGACTAAATTTAAGCCATTGGTATGGATTCAAACACGTATTGTGCTATTGGCTCCAACCCAAACTTGGCCAAATAAGATCTTAGTTTTCTGAAACATATAATTCGTCTGAATCACTAAAGGAAAATGCTAATATATATATATATTAATTTTCAAGTAGTAGCATCAATTTCGATGAAAAACTATAAATATTTGTTCTTGGAAAGAAAAATATGCTGAAGCCCACATAAAAGCATATTGATATGGCATGAAAAGGAACCTAAAGTTTCTTAAAAAAATGATTAATCCAGGAACTGTTTGCTTAATGAAACCTTAATAAAAATACAAAAGTCAAAACTTTCCACCATAGTAAAGTTAGAAGTGAATTCCAGGAACAAAAATCCTGAACTTAGAAAAGGCAGAATTTTTTAGAGCAGGATGGGGCATTGCCAATCAAGACTTGATTAGCCAAGTTACCCCAGAAACAAAAAGTTCATAGCCAATAAAAATCAAATAGAAATCAATACGGATGAGGACTGATTATAGAAGTTTCATAGCCAACTAAAAATTATGTTTACGGCAAGCCAAACAATACAAAATTTGCAAACAACATATGCATCTAAAAGTTCTAACCAAAAGGGGTAAATCTATACTTTCCTGTAATAAAATTTGAGAACAACATGATTCCAAGTTAGGACATGAAAACCCCAAAACACAATTAGTTTATAACGAAAGATCTAACCTTCTGTTTTGATGTCATATCCCCAAACTACAGAAAGAGAAAAGGAAAAAGAAGATAACAGCAAAACAAAGCTTGTCTTAATGGCAAGAAATTTAAAGCATTTTTTAAAAAGTTTTAAACTACATTATTGAAAAAAGTTTGCTGTTATCCAGAGTGGGTCATCGGACATGAAAAGAGAAATTACATAATATTTAAGGTATTAGTACAATAAGGGTATGTAAGTTTTAACCTAGTACAATAAGGGTATGTAAGTTTTCATATGCAAAAAAAATTAAAGGTCAAAGAAAAATGATAACAACTTTTCATACTCTTAAGAAACCCAATTATTTTCCAGGAAACTCGAACACATACGAAGACATTCTTTGATCACATGATTCAGGCTAATCCAAGAAAATAGGCGTATCAAGCAGAATTTAGTTTGAGAATTCATATTCATTAAGAATGGCATTTTTTCCTTACCACGTTATTACACCTATAGCTAAAATATTAACAGTAGATAATAACGAATTCAATTGACGAAGTAATCAATGCATTTAATACCACCTTTTCATTTTAAAAACAATGTTATCTTAAGTTGTGGCAAAGGGGCTAAAGCATGTTAAATTTATTAAAGTAAATATTATAAGCGGCATTAACACAAACACATGGCAGATATGAGAAAAGCAATCAGTATGTTCCAACATTGTATACAAAAGCAAAAACTAAGTATTTAATCTCAAATTATTTTGAGGAATATGTTTCATTCTGTAGAAATATAAACATAACATTACAGGGTTTTGCTAAGAATGTAAGCAAAAGTATTGCTACAATGTCTAGGCTATTTTAGCAAAACATTAAGTAAATAATAGAGTTTTTGAAAAAGTACTGCATTGAAATCAAGCTGTGCCATGCCCTAAATAAAATGACTTTCATACCTTTTAGATTGTAAAAGATTGAAGCTGGGCAGATGGAAGTTTAGGTCAGCAGCTTTGAAGTATAGCTAAGCCCACCGTTGAACGCCATGACTTCTTTTGTATTATCAAGGTTGTTGTTTTCACTAATGGAAGGTTTTTCCCATGTCTACCATGAGTTAAAATCAGATAGGACCAATGATCAACCCGGGAAAAAAAACAGAAAAGAAAATTTCTTTTAGGAGAAATTAAATTGAAGGGACAAACAAATTTCTTACTTGCTTCGTTGGAATAAGAGACAGTATAGGATAAATTAATCAATTGAATCAATTGAGTTGGAGAGGAAGCTGCGGCCTGCGGGTGAGGTTTGAGAACCAAATCAAAGAGAGACGGCAAATTGGCTAATTCACCAACAATGGGTCGGAAACAACAAAAAAAATCGAAATTGAAAAGAGAAAAGAGAGACCGAGAGATATTGAAATCTGGACAGAGAAGGAGCAAATCGAGTGGAGGCGCCAGATTGGGTTTAGGGTCGAGGAAATTAGAAGTGGAGGACGTTGAGTGAGATTAAAAGAAGACGGGTCGATTTGGACAACGGGTGGGTAAAAGGAAATTGGGTAATTGAGTCCACTGTTCATTTGATTGGAGTGTGTGAATAGTATCCCACCCATCCTCTCATTAATAAAGGGTAGATTTCTTAGGAATATAACATGTGGCTTGGTGGCAAAAGGGTAAGTTACTTTTATCTTATATGATGGGTTTGTGTTCGAGCCAGAGTATATCAGTATTTTTTTTTTAATTTTCATTATTTCAACCCAAATTGGGTTTTGCCCAAAAAAATTGGAGCCCAAATTGAGTTTTGCTTTTGCTTTGACTCCAAAATTTTCACTTACCCACTAATGGAGCCAAATTAGAACCCAAAATTTTCCCACTAATGGAGTCAAATTAGAACCCAAAATTTTCCCACGAAACAAAATCGAACAAAAGCCATTTTTTTCTGTTTTCTCTTCCCTTCCACACTGTTCTTCCCATCCCCTGCGCCTCCTGCACTCCTGTTCTTTTTTTTTTTTTTAATTTCTGATTTTCTTCAATCGCCCCTTCTCTGCCACAGCCTGCAAGCCCTCATGATCAACCCATCCGCTCACCCAGTCATCAAGTTGAGAAGAAGAGGCGTCCCCCGGCTGTTGTTCCTGATTTCTAATCGGGGCTGAATTAGGCGAGTAAGCTCTTTCCTTCGCAGGGAAAACCATATTTACACAGGGCGTGGCTTGGGTAGCGAGGAGAGCCTAAACAGCAAAAACATAGCCAAGACAAGAAAACCAGAACACCCTACCTAAAGACTTCTCTTTGTTCCTTCTCTTGTTGCTTCTCTTCCTCAAATCAGAATTCAGAGTTGATTTATGGACGGAGCAAATTCAATTGCTAAATGCTAAGGTACTTTATATGCTTTGTTTAGATGTTTAACACTTATGCAATTATCGGTATGAGTTGAGTCATGTGACATCAAAACTGACTGGAAATTGAAATTTTTTTAAACTCAATCGTGTTTCGACGTGTCCGGCCGTGTCCATCCCGTGTCCACCGCCTATTTTTTTTGTTTGCTGTGTCTCGGCGTATCGAACACCGTATCCCAACGTGTCGGTGTCCGACACGGATACGTCGACCTATTTGACGTGTCCGTGCTTCAGAGGTTTGTGCTTGCTTGCTTGGTTGTTCATTAACTGGGTCATTGTTGCATCATTGTATTGGTTAATCAAAGCAATTTGGTGTTGTTTCTCAGCTGTTCCATTGCACTAAATACTGACTGACTGAACAACACTCATCATATCATGCTTGAGCTTGTCTTCAAACTATCTGTCTGAGAAACTAGCATTTAAAACCTTTAGGAAAGGCATAAGGTGTTGTATTAAAAGGCCTCAGATACTACCCGCTGCTTTGGTGAAAGCTCTTCATGAAAATTTAGTTGCTTAGAACTGATTATGACCCATAATTGCTATGAGATTTGAGGGCATTTTGCTTTATTTTTTTTACATCTTTCTCTTTATTTTTTTGCTTTGGTCTCCGTGGCATATGATTTTCAGCAACTTATGTTGGTTGTTAATTGATGCTGCTAATTGCCAGTATTATGTTGATAGGAATTGGGATTTGGGAGTAGTAGTAGTAGTTGAAATCTTCCTTCTGTTAATGTTTAATTTGCTTGCTGACGGTTTAACTCAACTTTGTTTTTGTTTTTTGCATGCATTTTATATGTTTGTTTCCATCAACAAGAGTATCATCCTTGTCCTCTAACTGTAACTACTGCATGAACTTTTTCAGTTGTCTGCGACCAAGGCTTGTGAAAATGAATTACGAAAGATAAAGGTTAAGGGCTAATTATTTACCGGACCCATGTTGTCGTACTTGTTTCGGCTTTGAAACGTCAAATCAAATCAAGAAGTAAAATAAAAGAACCGCCCGAGGCTGACAATGGGAATCGGGGATTCAACTTCAACAACTGAGAGAGAAGAGTTTGGTGAGATGGATGATTGGTTTTCTTCTCCCTCTCCTAGCGCTCAATCTCTTCTCAAGAAACTCCTCTCCCATTACAAGGGCAACGACCCTGACACTTGTTTGCTGAAAAAAGCCTGTATCATATGCTCTATTCAAGACCGAATCGCTGATGGCTCCATACCAGAGGATATTCTCGATTCCCTCCTCCTTGTCGAACAAGTCGACCGCACCCAAGGCCTTGCCGTCTCCGACTCCATGCGGGCAACCTTTACTGTTGTTGCTCTCCACTGCACCCTTAGCTTTTTGCCCCTCTCTTGGTACACCTACTATGACGCTGTGCGAAGGATTTGGCGTCTCCGTCTTCAAATTTTGGAGGATTCCCACTCCACTCATCTTATTGGCCCTGAGCTAGCCCAATGGAGAACTGATGTGGAAGCCGCTCTTTGGGATTCCGAGGCCTCTCAGAGACTTCTACGCCTTAACACTCACCGTGATGCCTTGCACCATCTTAGGGTTTATTTAAAGGAAGCGCGCTCCTTGATTAAGCCTGCTTTCCTACAATTGGCATTCCTAGCCCCTAAGGATCCTGTTACTGCTGCTGCACAACCCATTGATGGTGCTCAACTCACTGCCCTTGATGAGGGTGCTCAACCTACTGCTCCTCCCGACGAGGGTCCTCAGCCCACTGCTCCTCCCAACGAGGGTCCTCAACCCACTGCATTTCCCGAGGAGGATGCTCAACCCACTGCTCCTCTTGACAAGAGCAAACGTAGGCTTCTCTTCTTCTTTTATTAACTACATTTCCCAGATTATGCATACTATTATATTTATGCTATAAACTTTGATCTTTCCTGGTATGAGAGTGTTTAATAGACTTATTTCTGTGTACCTTTTGCCTCATTTTCCTTTTGTTACTACTATTGCCTCTTGTTTTTACTTGTGCAGTCAAGTTGAAAGTATCTATATACCTTGGTCAACAATATGTTCATTTTCTTGCAGGGGTTCTAAGGGTGAATTCTCAAAAAGGTTACAAGCTTGATGCTTCCCGCAGGCACAATAGGGGGCTTATTGTCATTAATGACTTAGAGGATGACAAACCTTCTTGCAGCAATTCTGGCTCCCTGTCAACTGCTGAAGTTAACAAAGTTCAAGATGCACTTAACTCCAGAATTGCTGACTTGCTAGATGTGGTGACTGATCCCCTCCCTGATGCCTTAAAAGTGGCTGAAAGGGTTGCATCGGTTCTAGAAGAGCGCAATAAGAACAAGGATGTTCATGCATCATCTGTCAATCCTGCTGTTGATGTTCCAGGAACATCTTTGAATCCTAATACGGAACTTGCTCGAGCTACAGGGGAAAATTTGAATGCTAGGGCTACTGCTGATAACCATAGCAAGGACAAGAGTGTTCCTCCTCCGTCTATACATCCTACCTGTAAACCTGCTCAAGCGGGGGAAGAAAATCGAGAAAGTCGAGCTTTCATCCATCAGAATAAAGAGGTTAGACCTAGCTTAATGGAAAGGAATGGCACTGCTCGTACTTATGAGGTGTGTATTTAAATTCATTTTTGTTTACATTTTGTATCATTACTGAACAATGAATTTGATTTACTAGCCTTGGTATTACTTATAATCTTGAATGAGCTTTTACTGTTATCCATATGAACATGGATAACTTGGATTGGAGTAATTTGTAGTTAACTTACAGAAAAAAAAGATACATGGATAAACAATTTCCTACAATTTGGAATAATTTGTCTCATTTATGTGTTTGATATCGTTGTGCTTATAGTGGGAGGATTCTATTAATGTCTCTGGGACATCTAGTTGTTCAGAAAGATGTCGCCTACCTAGTCCAAAGGCAAAGTTTGTGTCTCCGTTGAAGGTGTGTGAGCTCAAAAAGTGGACAAAGAGGAGGAAAAGACGTATGTGGAGCCCAGAGGAAGAACAAGCTTTATTTGATGGTGTGGCGAAGTAAGTGAAAAGCTTTCATTATGTAAAAAATATCATATCCCTATTTCAGGTTTTTAACTCATTCTAGAAGCCTTTCAGTCTGATTTTGGTTTATACTGTAATCTTCTTAGCATACTGATATATTCTAATTTGTCTTCATTGGTAGTTGATTTGATTCTACTTTTTAACAATTGAGATTTGAAATACTTTTGGCAGTTTAGAACCCTTTCATTTAATTGTTGTTCTTTTGACATTTATAGGCATGGAAGAAACTGGAGTCTTATTTTAAGTTCAAATCCTGGAGTATTTGTAAATAGAACTTCGGTAAGTAAGTATGCAACAGGTTTATTGCAATGCCCTCTTGCTTGTCTCCTTTCTTTTTGGACATTTTAATATACTGTTCCCTATTGATGCTAGATATTATATTTTGTTCAGGTTGATCTCAAGGACAAGTGGAGAAACATGCAGTAGATTACGCTAACAGAGTAATGTGTTCTTTTTGAATGTTGTTGTGTATGCTGAATGCAAATATGTATAGGTTTAACTGATGACAAGGGTAGATTAGTAAGATTACTCTGTAAGAATGAAACTGACAAGGGTGTATACTGCTCTCAGTATGGTGCTTAAGAAACATGCTGCTTACTGCTGGGTTGGTCAGCTCTGGAACTATTAGCTTACTGCCAAATATTTTTCTTCTGCAAATTTGAATTTTCCGTCATATATGTACATGCATCATCAATTTTACTGCCATTTGCTAAGAACATATTCATGCAATGAGTTAAATTTTGGGTTGATCATGTTTTTGAGGCCCAACCCCGTTGTTTTGTTTTCTCGTGATTAGGAAGCTAATGTTAAGTTTAGTGAAGTTAACAGTTAAATAGATTTGTAGATTGGTATCCATGTGGACCATGTCCAATGAGAGATTCAGGGTTCCATTCCAAGGATCCAATAGTGTTTCAGTTTACCTTGATATATAAAATACCAAGGTGAAATAATTAATGCTCGGTTTCAAATGATTTGATTTATATTTTAGTCCTTTTTTTCAGGTTTAATGCCCAAAATCCCCTTTATTATCATAAAAGGAACACTTTGGCCCTAATCTTTTTTTTTTCCCAACTTTACTCTATTATGAAGTATGAAATAAGGACATTTTGCCCCCTACTATAATAGTCTAACATAATTTAGCACGTGACTAACGGGGACTAATGTGTCTGTTAACTCGAGGTCGTCTACTAATGTGGAATTTCCACCCCAGTTAAAAGTGGACCCCACATCAACCTTATTTGGCCTCCAGAAATGGATAAAAATCCAAGTGGGATCCTTCTAAACTATTTAAATAACTAATCTAAGATAGAATAAAGGCCAAATTGGCCGAATTACACAATGATAGCTCTAATGCTCAACGATTTCAAGCAAGGTGCATGGCTTGGAATCGTTGGGAATATTCCATGGCTTAATGTCTTTAAATGCTCTCCAATTGATCTTCAATGGACTTCAAACCTCCAAGATGAGTT
Organism: Corchorus capsularis; assembly: GCA_001974805.1. Taxonomy (NCBI): domain Eukaryota; kingdom Viridiplantae; phylum Streptophyta; class Magnoliopsida; order Malvales; family Malvaceae; genus Corchorus; species Corchorus capsularis. The sequence continues at coordinate 27,934 of AWWV01008622.1, forward strand.
CGTACCAAGCCCAATAAAGCTTCCTTGACCCTTTTAGCCCATGCCCTTGTCATAGGACCTAGCAGAATGGCTAAAGGATCAAATGGCCGGTTGTGCCCGGCTTGTGCCCGGCCTTGTGCGATTGTGATGCGCCCAAGGCTTATCATGGAAGGAATGAATACAACTAGATTCGTATCAGATTGTCCCATGCGATGGTCGGTCATGTGTCCGGTCTTGTGCGGCTACTCCATGCAATGACCGGTTTTGTGCGATGGCTCCATCCAACGGCCGGTTATATGCGCTCCCATCATCTCCATGCTCCTCCATGCTTCCTTTCAATCCGGGATCAACCGTAGCAGCTTCTTGAATATCCGAGACATCTCCATGTTTATCCGTAGCATGATCTCCATTAGCTCCATTGTGCTCTTCAAGACCATGATAAGCCCTTGGCGCATCATTCCCTCTCCCTTGAAAAGGATTTGTCCTCAAATCTGCATCACTATCAAACAAGGATAAGTCTGAAACATTAAAAGTAGCACTTACATTGCCATATTCGCTTGGAAGATCTAGCTTGTATGCATCGTTGTTAATCCTCTCCAAAACTTGGAATGGACCATCACCACGAGGTAAGAGCTTAGATTTTCTCTTTTCAGCGAACCTTTCCTTCCTTAGATGCAACCAAACCCAATCACCAGGTTCAAAGATGACTTCCTTGCGCCCTTTGTTAGCAACCTTCATGTAGTGTTGTGTTTTCTTCTCAATTTGAGCTCTAACCCTAGCATGAAGTTTCCTAACATAATCGGCCTTCCTTTGTCCATCCATGTCGACTGCACACTCAAAGGTAAACTCAACAAATCCAATGGGGTTAAAGGATTAAAGCCATACACAGTTTCAAAAGGTGAATGTGCAGTAGTGCTATGTATGCTTCTATTGTATGCAAATTCAACATGAGGTAGACAATCCTCCCAAGTTCTTAAGTTCTTCTTAATTAATGCCCTAAGCAAGGTTGACAAAGTCTTATTAACTACCTCAGTTTGGCCATCGGTTTGAGGATGACAAGTAGTTGAAAATAACAACTTCCTAACTTAGCCCATAAAGTTCTCCAAAAGTGACTTAAGAACTTAGAATCTCTATCACTTACAATCGTCCTAAGCATTCCATGTAGTCTATCAATCTCCTTAAAGAACAAATTAGCTACATTAATGGCATCATCCGTTTTAGTGCATGCAATGAAGTGTGCCATCTTAGAAAACCTATCAACAACCACAAAGATAGAATCTTTACCTCTCCTAGAACGAGGTAAACCTAACACAAAATCCATACTAATATGAATCCATGGTTCATGAGGAATAGGCAAAGGAGTATACAATCCATGAGGTTTAGATGTTGATTTAGCTTGCAAACAAACAATGCAACTAGCAACATACTTTCCTACATCATGTCGCATCTTAGGCCAAAAGAAGTGTTCATGCAATATGTCATATGTTCTATCAACTCCAAAGTGACCCATTAACCCCCCTTCATGCGATTCCCTCATGAGCAAGATGCGCAAAGAACAAGAAGGCACACACAATCTAGTTTCCTTAAACAAAAATCCATTATGCTTATAATACTTTCCAAATCCAGAATTTTCACATGCTTTAAAGATTTCACCAAAGTAAACATCACTAGCATGCAATTCCTTAATATACTCAAATCTAAGAAACTTAGAATCAAGCATGGAAAGGAAGACATACCTCCTTGATAAAGCATCGGCTACAACATTCTCCTTACCTTGTTTGTATCGCACAACATAAGGAAAACTCTCTATGAACTCACTCCACTTAGCATGTCTCTTGTTCAACTTTTGTTGGCCTCTTAAATACTTCAAGCTCTCATGATCCGTATGAATCACAAATTCCTTAGGCCATAAATAGTGTTGCCAAGTTTGCAATGCCCTCACAAGAGCATACAACTCTTTGTCATAGGTTGGATAATTCAATGCAGCCCCATTCATTTTCTCACTAAAGTAAGCGACGAGCTTCCCATCTTGCATCAAAACAGCTCCAATTCCAACCCCTGATGCATCACATTCAATCTCAAAAGTATTGTTAAAGTTAGGTAAAACAAGCAAAGGAGCATTAGTCAATTTTTCCTTCAAGGTCTCAAATGCTTCTTGTTGTTCTTTTCCCCACTTGAATGGTGCATTCTTCTTCATCACACTTGTAAAAGGTGCGGCTAAGGTGCTAAAGTCCTTAACATACCTCCTATAGAATCCGGCTAGTCCATGAAAAGATCTCACTTGACCAACGTTGGTGGGGGTTGGCCAATCTTTGATTGCTTTGATCTTCTCCTCATCAACTTCTATACCTTGCGATGACACCACAAAACCAAGAAAAACAAGCTTGTTTGTGCAAAAGGTGCACTTCTTAAGGTTAGCATACAACTTCTCAACCCTAAGTACATCTAACACACATCTTAGATGCCTAACATGCTCATCTAGGTTTAGGCTATACACAAGTATATCATCAAAATAAACAACAACAAACTTGCCAATCTAAGCTCTCAAAACATGATTCATTAACCTCATGAATGTACTAGGTGCATTAGTCAATCCAAAAGGCATAACTAACCATTCATACAACCCTAGCTTAGTTTTAAAGGCAGTTTTCCATTCATCACCCTCTTTCATACGAATTTGATGATAGCCACTCTTTAAATCAATCTTTGAAAATAAACAAGCACCATGCAATTCATCAAGCATATCATCTAATCTAGGAATAGGGTGACGATACTTTACCGTTATTTTGTTTATTACCCTACAATCAACACACATTCTCCAAGTCCCATCCTTCTTAGGAACAAGCAAAACAGGAACTGCCATGGAGAAAGGCTTTCACGCACAAAACCTTTTTGAAGTAGCTCTCCAACTTGCTTCTCCAACTCCTTTGTTTCTTCAGGATTTGTCCTATAAACTGGCTTATTAGGTATTTGCGCTCCAGGGATGAAGTTAATTTGATTTTCAATCCCCATAATTGGTGGTAAACCACTAGGAATCTCCTCAGGAAACACATCTACATAATCACTCAAAAGAGAAACAATGTTGCTTGGAAGCTCTTTGTCCAGTGGTTAGTGCTCACAAGAGTATGTTTAAGCAAAAGCAAGATCAAAACAGAATTATCATTCAAAGCCTCTTTAATATCACTTTTAGTAGCTAACATACACTCCTTATCAATTTTCTTAGAACTAGCATGCTTATCAACCAAATCAGATTTGCCTTCAACGCAATTCACATTCAAATTAGCATGTTTAGTCTTTTCTTTAGCCCTATAATCGGATTCCATCTTAGCAAACTCATCCCTCACTTTTATTTGATCTTTTAAAGCTTCTTGAGGTGATAAAGGAATCAAAGTAATAGGACGCTTACCACACATAAAGGAATACTTATTTGTCTCACCATCATGATGGATCTTGTTGTCATATTGCCATGGTTGACCAAGTAAGACATGGCATGCTTGCATTGGTAGCAAATCACATAGCACCTTATCATTGTACCTGCCCAAAGAAAGAGAAACTAAAACTTGTTTGTTAACCTTAATCTCCTCTCTATCATTGAACCATCCTAAACTATAGGATTTAGGGTGTTTGGTGGTAGGTAACGCTAACTCCTTTACTAGGTACACACTAGCTATGTTTGTACAACTTCCTCCATCTATGATTACACTACTAGGTTTCCCACATGCGGACATCCTAGTATGAAACTGTTTATACCTCAATTTACAATTGAGGGTAAATTCGTCTTTGCATATATTAGATCAAGATGAGTGGTCAGGATTTGATCAGAAATCCTGATGAAACTTAGTTTCTGCACCACCCTGATTCTGTCAGGATTAGGAGAAAATTTTGCAATTAATGAATAAAGGCCAAAATTAATAATTAAATTAATTAATAATAATTATTTTTGGAATAATTATCATTAATTACTCCCTATATACCGCCCCTACCTATGGGATATGGTGTATCAGGCCTCAAGGGTGCAGTTTCCTTAGATACAGCAACCTGATACCTCAGGTAGAGAGTAAGGAAGGGAGTTGTATGCTACCTGACCATGCAGGTGGGAGATATATCATGGAATAAAATAATCTAAGTCTTTCCCATACCCAGGGAAGGCCGCCCTATGACTATCATAGTCATAGGATGTAGTATCCTCATCCCTTGCATTGAGGAGGCATAGAGTAAGAGAGTAACAGCAAGAGAAGCACTTACTGAACTAAGGGAGGTGTAATATATTATCACTCATCACCCTTATACATGATCACCCTAGTATAGTGGTCAAGCCGCCCTAGCTAGTAGTACTCCCATGAGAGGCAAACTTGCATTTTATTCATTTAAGGACAAAAAGGCGAGATCAAACGTGATTGTACTACCTAGGGGGTGCGGCTCCAAGGATGGGTTTTACCATGATGTTCCTTGATACACATAGGTCATCTAGGTGAAATTTCATCTCAAACAGACTTAGTATGAAAAACTTATGCTAGTTTTTCAGTTAAGGACAGTTTGAAGAGTCAAACCAACTTCTCTATGTAGAGAGTTCGGTTTTACTTAGATTTTTCCCCATAGCTTCATGGTGATAACCTAAGTCTACTGGTGGAAAATCAGCTTCGTTGGACTTAGAATGAAAAACTTATGCTAGTTTTTCATTTAAGGACAACTCAGGGAGAGAAAACTAGTTCACCATCAAGGGGAGCTCGGTTATACTTAGAATTTTTTCCATAGTCTCATGTGGATATTCTAAGGTCCTTGGCAAAATTTTAGCTCATTCAGACTTAGAATGAAAAACTTATGCTAGTTTTTCATTTAAGGACAGTTTGAGGTGAGAAGCTCGGTTTACTATGAAGGAAGGCTCAGATCAAGACAATATATTAACCATAGTCTATGGTTGATATAAGAATCCTACTGGTGAAGTTTGAGCTCAATCCAAGTTCATTTGTAACTTTTACATCTTCTTCAGTTAAGGACAAAGTGGCTTTATCACCCTGGTATAGCCATAGTTCTCAATGAAAGGGTACTTTCGTCCTTGGAAGGCCTAAATATGGCTAAGTATGAGGGAATTCATGGCCTAGGTGATATCTCTCATGATCCATGGTCACCTCTCAGTCAATTTAGTAGTTTCAGCTTATTGGAGGCAACAAGGACTACACTTAATATAGCAGATGCAGCCTATCACCTCATACTACCTAGTACCTCATACTACCTAGGTACTATGAAAGGGAAGTCACCTATATGCTATGAGGGACGCCTCACACCCTTCTCCCCATCCTCCTATCACTTGCTGCAGCATCTAGAAGGAGAAGAAAGCTTCATTGCAACTTTCTGGAAGTTTCCTCCGACCAATCAGAAGAGTTCGCCTTCCTCAGCAAGTAAAACGCCTTCCTCAGCAAGTAAAGCCCGCCAGTTTCAAGGCCCATGCCGCCCCCTATATAAAGGAACCATTCCAAGCTTCAGAAATCAGATTCCGATCTCACATCCCACAAACGCTTCCACAGCTACAGACTTGCTCTTTGCAAGATCTGACAGCTTTGTGGTTTCTGTTAATTTTCAATGCTGACGCTCGCTTGAGATCTCCGTGATTTCCCAGTCTTCCTTGAAAGCTTCAATGCTGGCACTCGCTTGAGATCTCCATGATCTCCCAGTGTTCCTTGAAAGCTTCAATGCTGACACTCGCCTGAAATCTTCGTGATCTCCAAGTGTTCCTTGAAGAAGATTCCGGTCTCACAACTTGCTCCGTGCAAAAAAAAGCTCCGCGCTTATCTACTCTCTGGCTCCGCGCCTTTTTACTCTTGTTCATCATGAGTTCTTACTCGTTCTTCAACAATCTCTTGTTCAATCTCGTCTACTGACTTTAAAATTTCAATCTCTTGTTTATTTTAGAAAAGACGGCAATTGAATTGTCATTTTCCCCCTTGTTCTTGTTACCTTTTTGGAAGTCAATCTAGTGGATCGATGATTTAAATGCTTCGGTGTGACTTTGATCCAGTCCCCACAAATCGCTCTGTTCTCTTTTACTTTTTCAACCTAGTTTCTTTGTCAATTTCAGCAAATTGACTGACACGCCCTCATGCTGTCATTAAGTAGTTTTCGCAGAAACTCTTCCAAGAGATTTTTGGCGCAACAGAAACAAATTCTCCCTTTGATTGTACACATCTCCTTTAACATAGGCACTTAAAGTTCTTCTTGTAACTAAGTTCAAGAGTGTCGGTGTTGAACCATCATCATCATCCTCATCATCGAATCCCTTTTCATCGCCTCCATTACCACTAGAACCTAGTGCAAATTCTTCATCTTCACTCACAACTTCTCCATAGTCATTAGTGTACATAACCTTCTTGTTAACGCAATCCTTAGCATAATGACCATATCCTTGACCCTTGAAGCACTTAACATGATTCTTATAAGAAGAACCCGATGAAGACTTAGAATCGGTTTTGGGGGTAGCTCCCTTTTGTGCCAACTCCTTAGATGATTTCTCATCTTTCTTAATTGGAGTTTTCCATGAGCTTGATGATGATGCAAAGCTCTTCTTATTCCTTTTTACTTGGCTCTCGGCCTTCAAAGCATATTGAAGCAATTCTTCAACAACATAGTGTTGTTGCATCTCCACAATATCATGAATTTCTCTACTCAATCCCGCCATAAACCTTGCTATAGTAGCTTGTGGAGCTTCATCAACCTCGGCCCTATACATCAACAACATCATCTCGGAGTAGTATTCATCAACACTCCTTGTTCCTTGCCTTAAAGATTGTAATTCTTGGAAAAGACCATTAGTATAGAAGCTTGGAACAAATCTCTTCCTCATGAAACTCTTTAGCGCCAACCAAGTATCAATAGGCCTCTCCAAATTTCTTCTCCTTGATTGCACTAATTGATTCCACCAATTCAAAGCATTCTCCGTAAATTCAAGAGTAGCAATTTGCACTTTCTTAGGCTCGGCATGAGGATAATAATCAAAGTACATATCGAGTTTTGTTTCCCACTCCAAGTAATCCGATGGTGACCCTCTCCCATTGAATTTAGGGATTTTGTACTTGATGTTGTCTTTAGACTCTTCTCTTTCAACTCCCCTCCTAGGCCGCATGTTTTCATTGTGAGCTTGTCCACCAAGTTCTTGTTGCCTCAATCTCTCCATGGGATCCAACCTAGCAATTTGCCTCGGTGGTGGAAGTTGAATTCTCTCATTGTTGATTGCGGCATTGGCTCCTTGCTGAGCTTGTTGATTTTGAGTTTCTAATGCCTCCAATCTCGTTGTCATGGTACCAAGTTGTTGCATGATTTGTTGCAACATGGCATTCGTATTTACTTCTTGATTTTGCTCTTCTTGTCTATCTCCCATTGTACCTACAAGAGAACAAAGATTAGTAGTAAAAATTGCTCACAAGTGTGTGTATGTATACCTTGATTTGTGCTCTCGTGTTTGCACTCAATTCCTATGGATTGGCGGTCCACTACTCTCTTGATGATCTCACAAGATTATGCCTTTTATTAGCTTCAATAGGCCTAATAAGAGCAACTCCTAGAGAACTCCTTTCTTCTCGTGACCTACTTGAGGAACAAACAATTAGTAGCAAAATTCTTTGTGAATCAAAGGAAAGTGATCAAAAACCAAAACCAAACCACTTATGCAGGCCTTGTATGTCGAATTCCTTCTCCAAACTTGCTACACAAAAACTCAATTTAAGCACAAATTAAACAATTAAATCAATTCGTAAAAACCCTAGTATCATTTGATCCAATTTTGTACCACTTGTCTCCAATAGGGTTTGTAACCTGAAATTCTTCAATTTAAACCACAATTCACAACAAAAGCAACCCAAGAATCTCAATCACACAATCAATTAGGGTTAATTGCAACAAATTGAATCAATTACTCAAGATAAACCCTAATTCCCAATTCCCAAACTCAAAACCCTAGTTTCTGAAAAAAAATCGATAAGACCACATATTTTTTTTTAATTTTTTTCAATATTTTTCCCAGAAAGATCACACTAAAAGAAGTCTAAAGCTCAAATTTCACAGCTTTCCGAGCTCAAACGAATCCAGAACAAAAATCACAAGTTTCTGGTCGAATTTTTTTTTTTTTTTGATATTTTTCAATATAACTACTAGTTATAAGGATCTCAAATCTGAAATTTCAAAGCAAACGGAGTTAAGATCAATCCGCTATGATTTTTCAAAGTTTCTGAATTTTTGAATCTTTCAAGAAGGTTGTGCGATAAGAATTTTGATGGATGAAAACTTGATGAATGATGAATAGAAGGATAGATTTACCGATTGAAGATGACAACCTATGCTCTAATTACTAATTGATATCGAATCTAGTTGTGTTAGATTCAAATCTATCCTTTGAATAGCCACCAAAGTCGACTTGAAGTTCCTCCACTCCTTGATGAATCGATTGAACAATCTTCACAAAGCTTAATCCCTTCGTTCGTCGCCCTAAGTATCCAATTAGACCTGCAATTGAACTCTTAAGATCACAAGATTCACAAACAATTAAGCAATCACAACCTAATTGTTTGCTAGGACTCTACAAGATTGAAGAACCCTAAGTTTGCTCAAACTAGAACAATGAAGCTAAGATAATCAATTTGGGAAAATAATCCTCAACTTTATTAATCAACTCAACTTGTGTTTACAAGAGGGGGATGGTCCCTTTATATAGTAGCAGGGGATGCATAACACCCTTCTCCTAAAGCTAAAAGGAAAACATTACATAAAAGAAGGATCAAGGAAATTGCCTACTCCTTGTCCTACTAGGAAAAGTAAATAACATTACATAATTAAGCAAGGACTGGACTTAGTCAAATAAGGCCCAACCCAATGTCTTCTAAACTATTTAAATAACTAATCTAAGATAGAATAAAGGCTCAATTGGCTGAATTACACAATGATAGCTCTAATGCTCAACGATTTCAAGCAAGGTGCATGGGTTGGAAAGGTTGGGAATATTCCATGGCTTAATGTCTTCAATGCTCTCCAATTGTGCTTCAATGGACTTCAAACCTCCAAAATGAGTTCGTACCAAGCCCAATAAAGCTTCTTCGAACCTTTTAGCCCGTGCCCTTGTCATAGGACCTAGTGGAATGGCTAAAGGATCAAATGGCCGGTTGTGCCCAGCCTTGTGTGATTGTCCCATGCGATGGCCGGTCATGTGTCTGGCCATGTGTCCGGTCTTGTGCGGCTACTCCATGCAATGACCGGTTATGTGCGATGGCTCCATCCAACGGCCGGTCATATGCGATCCCATTATCTCCATGCTCCTCCATGCTTCTTTTCAATCCAGGATCAACCGTAGCAGCTTCTTGAATATCCGAGACATCTCCATGTTTATCCGTAGCATGATCTCCATTAGTTCCATTATGCTCTTCAAGACCATGATAAGCCCTTGGCGCATCAGCTCTCAGTATGGTGCTTAAGAAACATGCTGCCTACTGCTGGGTTGGTCAGCTCTGGAACTATTAGCTTACTGCCAAATATTTTTCTTCTGCAAATTTGAATTTTTCGACATATATGTACATGCCATCATCAATTTTACTGCCATTTGCTAAGAACATATTCATGCAATGAGTTAAATTTTGGGTTGATCATGTTTTTGAGGCCCAACCCCTTTGTTTTGTTTTCTCGTGATTAGGAAGCTAATGTTAAGTTTAGTGAAGTTAACAATTAAATAGATTTGTAGATTGGTATCCATGTGGACCATGTCCAATAAGAGATTCAGGGTTCCATTCCAAGGATCCAATAGTGTTTAAGTTTACCTTGATACTAGGTAGTGTCCCGCGCGATGCGCGGGTCGTGTAAGTAATAATTATACCAAACAAAAACTGCCATAGTTTATAAATTAGCAGAGGAAAGAAATTGTTACTATGTCCAAAATTAGGTAAATCATAACACAAAGTGTAAGAACAAATGAAACACCTTCTCATCAACAATGACCATTTCCATACTGATTATCTTTGATCGGTCGTTGAACAAATCACAAAATAAATCCCCACAAACCTATAGCTATTAGTTAGGGCAAGTAGGGGTTGAATCCACGGAGAAAGTAGGAACAAATCAAAGCTAAATTATACAAAAGAAAATCTTACCAAAAGGGATTTTTTATAGGTTTTCAAAGTAGGCAAACTAAATAAGAAAACAATTATATAAATCTAAACTAATGACTAAGAAAACAACTTAAGAGAAACAATTAATTAAAAGCATACTTCTTCTCCTTTAGGTAATTATTTTGATCAAGTAAACCATGGATCATAGACACAAAACATGAATTTGACTTAAATTGCAATCAATTAAGAATCATAAATCATCCTAAATCGGTATATAGCCTAAGACGTAGACATCAACTTTCATTGAAACAAAGTAATCCTCTTAATATCTTAAACAACTCGATTTGAATAATTGGTATAGGAACAGACTTAATGCTAATTCCAACATGCTATAAGATTAACCCGCATCTCGCTAACAATTAATCACAAATATTCTAATTGCAGGTCTATTTCAACCCTTAGAACACGCATTAAGCTTTACTTATCCACATGCATGAGAAATCAATACCAAACTTGCCTACATCAATTTCCATCTCGGCCTAAAGATTTCAACAAGGTTTGATATCCCATTGAACCTAGGACTCCTAGAATTACAATTGTTACTTGGACCAACTTTAGCTTGACTCAAGCTACTTGAATCTAACTATAGCATTCATATTATCAAGACAAGGTGGCCATCCAAATCTATCAAAACATAAACACATAAGATGAAGTACAGAGATAAGAAACATATTCAAACGGAAAAATCAAATTATTAAGAACAAAAGTCTCACCAAAGATTTATTGATCAAAAATTCCTAAGGAAAAGAAGTATAACGGTTTAACCACTCATGGATTAAAGTTTCCAATCCATGAGTGATTGAAAACTTACAGAACAAAGAGGGAAAGATAATAGAAAAGGGAGGTAGCGGCTGCCACCTCTCAAACCGCAAAACTTGTGTGTCTCCTCCTTACTACGGTTCTAGGAAAAGATGGGTATTTATAGGGGATGCCTAGGGTTGATTTTAAGGCTTTAGATGGCTTAAACAAACCCTAGGGACGTGCTAGGATGCTCTCCAAGTCTTCAAGCTAATCCAAATAGAATTTTGGGCTCAAATTGGTTAATCCCGCAAAACAGGCCCAAGACAGATTCTGTCCGCTGACTTCAGGGGCATTTTCGTCCATGAAAACGTCTGAACTGGGCTTCAACCAAAACACGAAAGTTGTAGCTCTCGGAGTTAGCTTTCCAACGCCTACTCATACACCACCTCAAACGGAGTTCTGGATCAAAAGTTATGGCCAAAATACAGAAAGGTCGCCAAATCTGGAAACTAATGGAGAAGCTTCAAAAGGAAGTGACACGCGATGGCTGTCTGGCGCGCGCGGATTCATGTCCTGACTCCCCCTGGGCGCCCATGTGGATGGCTTGTGCGCCCAGGGCGTTGGCCTCAGGCCCCAGGTCGCCTGTGCCTATATGGGTGCTGGGTGGCAATTCCGACTGGCACTGGGCGCCCATGCGGCAAGCTTGACGCCCAATGTGCTCCAGTGCTCCAACGCCACTTGACATGTCTTCTTGCCTTGAAATTCAACTTTGCTCCTTTGCTTCAAACTCTTGAAAATCAATCTTATAATGATAAAATTGACTCTTCAAGCTCTTCAATCACGATCATATTGGCTCCATTCTTCATCCAAATTGTTCTTGGAAAATATTTGTGTAAATAATCATCCAAAAAGGCTCCAAAAAGATACAAAATTGGTGATTTTGCACTTTTCTTCACTTTAACACCTATAAACACAAATATACCAAATATAAGGCATAATCAAGCATAAAATACCCAAAAAGCATAGGAAAATGACCATTAAAAGATGCATAATTTTGGTCCGATCATATTTCCCCCACACTTAAGTTTTGCTAGTCCCTAGCAAACTAAGGTTAATCCTAATAAAAAAATGGTTAGTGACTAAACTAAACAACATATTGATTCCACTTTCGTAGGTGTACGGCGGCACTTAGCATGTGACACAAGCCTTTAAACCAATGTATGTTTACATTGGAGGAGTTATAGTCTCCTGAGGGTTTACTTAACTAGAACGATACCCACAAACATTATGTAAACATTGACTAGAAATATCAAACTTTAGAAAATAGGATACTTCTAACAAATTAATAATTTAATCTAAATTTTCTAATCAAATGCAATATAAGTTAGTAAAAAATACAAAGACCATAAGATTCAAATCAACTATGCACAAAACCACTCCAATCAATAATGTAATTTCTAAGATCAACATACCTTTGATGAATTAGACAAAGAAAACTTACCATAAGCTTGTATTTACACCCATTTCCAAAGAAAAAGCAATCTCATGGATATTCATCAAAGATTTAGAATGGGTTTAAAAAGGATGGCTTATTTTTAAGAAAGTAAGGTTACTAACCTTAGAAGTGTTCATGATTTAGGGGTTACTAACGCCCTTTTTCTTTTGAGGTTACTAACACTCATTTTTTCAAGAGGGACAATACTTCCGCATTCCATGCCTCTTATTCTCTTTCCAAGGGTTACTAACTCCTTTTGTTAAAGAAAAGAGTGACAACAATGGAAAAGTTTTTTTTTTATATTTTTAAAAGCAGAAATACCTCTTCTCCTCTTTACATGAAAACACTTCTTTTTAAAAGATTTTAGCTACCCTTCATACCCCCACACTTTGTCTTTGACATATCCATGACATACTTCTATAAATGTACTCAAGATTCAACACAAGTTCTAGAAGTAATGCACTTGTCGAAACATTTTTGGGTATGAAAAACCTTATCAATTACACTTCTTGATCGAAAAATGAAATTATACATAAGAAAATTTGAAAAATATTTTCAATGTATTTAAACCAAATTAATATCACACAAGACTATACTCATGGAAATTAAATCAAAACTTATTAGAAATACAAAATCAATTTCAATTTTCTTCAAAAATTTTGAAAAATTTATCTCTAGTCAATAAGATAGAAAAGAAAAATAGGATCTTTCAAATAGACTACTTCCTCCCCCCACACTTAAAAGACACATTGTTCTCAATGTGTGTTGTGCTAGTATTTTGACCAAAAATTTCAAAACATGTTGTTTTGGAAACTTTTGGAAAAATGAAGTGCACAAGTAAAACTCGATCTAGAAAGTGTCAACCCAATCTAACAAGCAAACTTACTACTAGCAACAAGTGGGGCAATCTAAATTAATTGAGCGCATGCAAGATTAAATTCACCTAGAAAGTATGCATCCAATCTTAGCAAATTAATCTAAACATATCATCAATCATAGCATTCAAACACATAAGTCTCACATAAGATCCAAAATAAACATAAGACAAATAAAAGCACAAATAAAAATGCATGCATTGTCATGATGAAAGAAAATACAACACATAGCATCCTAAGGATAAGAATCATCGGCCTCTCCTTGGTCTTCTTTTGGCCACTTGTTACCAAAAATCCACAACCATCGAAGAATAACCTTAGGCTCTTATCACTTAAGATTCTATATGTATGAGATGCATGGAATAATGTACACAAATTGATATGCATGAAAAACAATTCAATTCAAGGAGCAAACAAAATGGGAGTTAAGAAAGCTTCTCTATTTGTGCGAAGCGTAAGCTCCATTTGCTATCTTCATGTTTGCTTCCTCCACTTGTATCCATTTGCTTGTAATGCTCCTCAATTTGAAAATGCAAAATGACCTATAACTAATAAAAAGAAAATTAAAAAGAAAATGATAGATGTTAGTTTCTTGGGTTGCCTCCCAAGTAGCACCTTTGTTTATTGCTTTGGCTAGACTTTCCTCCATCTCCCTTTGTTAAGGTGGATCATACCACTTCAAAGCAAAAAGTAGATATGACGAGGTAAGAAGAATATGAGCACAAAAATGGGAAGCACAAAATAGGAGATAAGGAAAGAATTCACCAATTTTGTTGAGAGCGACCCCATGAATGGCTATGAATGACACTGCCATTTGTGTTGCCGTTAGAGGTTGATGCGATGGAAGCTTATGGCATCCATGATTGGCATTGCTTCGTACTTGCCTTTGTGGAGTGTCCTCGACTTGGTTGATCTCCTCATCCTTCAAAAGGAATTGATCCATAGATATCCATTCCTCTTCTCCATAACTTTCTTGTTTAAGAATTTTGTTGACCCCAAATAAATTTAGATCCATAGGTTTCAAACGTTGGTAATCAACAAGATCCTTCAACTCTTTAGGATGTCCAAAGTGCTCAATGTTTGGTGGCTCTTCGTGCTTGGCAATCTTTAGTGGAGAAGGTGGAGGAATATCCATCTCGATGTCTTCTTTTGGTACTTCCTTTTCTTCTTGCACAATCTTGGGAGTCTCCTTTGGTATTGTAGGGATGTAGACCATGCATGGGTGATCGAGCCAAAAACAACCCTATTTTTATGGCTATTTTTCTATGTTTTTGGGTCTATTTATGCTCTAATTTACCTTATTTTGTTAACATTTGTGTTTTGAGTCTTTATGAGATGTGAAAGTGAGAATTTGTTAATTTCACTACTTTTGGAGCTATTTTGATGACATTTTAAACAGATTAGAGCAAAGTAATTTTGAGTATAGATTTGGAGATTCGAAGTTCGTGTTTGAAGATTTCTTGAAAATAATTTGAAGACTTGAAAATCATTGAATAATTATTTCAAGGAGCAAGAATTGAAGATTGGAGCTTTAATTGCGAAGGATTGAAGCCAAGCCCAGAAGAAGCCTGGAAGTTAAGGAATTTTGGATATTTTATATGGGAGAATACTCAGCCCATATTTGGTTATAATTGGAGATAAAATCCCAATTTATGCTCCATAAATCCAAAAGAATATCCAAATCCCGTAATTTCTCGTAACTAGTCCTAGTTGGATTAGGATTCAGCGCAGTCTCGGTAAAAAGGCCATAACTTTCTGCTCAGATGTCCGTTTTAAGCCCATGAGTAGCCGTTAGAAAGCTAACTCTGAGATCTACAACTTTCCTTTGAAGTCCAAAGCCCAGTTCTGCCGTTTACTAGCCCAAACCTGATGTCGGAGTTGCTGTGCGATTTCTGGAAAGTTCAGGATCCTACTTTCACTTGGATTTTGACCTTAGGAAGACTTTTAAGCCAACTTGGAGACCAAGTCAGCCCCTAGAACGTCCTAGAGTCTTATCCTAATTCTAATAGGAGTCTTTAAGTTATTTTTAACCTATAAATAGCCACCTTAGGTCTAGGTTTTTATGTATTCTCTCTTTAGAAAAATATATTGTAGAATTGCTTGAAGATTTGGAGGAAAAACTCTTGGAGCCGCCGCCCCCCTCTTCTTCTTCATCCTTAGATAAGTTTTCTTCTTCTTATTTATGGATGCTCACTCAATTCATGAGTGAGTAACCATTTTCTTTTCACCAATGTAGAATTTAATTGATCTCTTGACTTATATCATGGTGAGATTTTGTGCGTATATATGAGAATTGTTTTGGGTATTTCTTAAATCTTTGTTTTAATCCTATGTTGCTTGTTTTGATGGGTTGGAGTCGACACTACCTTGATAAATTAGGTTAACATTAGCTAAATTAAGTATAGAACTAATACTTCATATTTAATGTTTGTAGCAATTCGAGGAGAACTAATACTTCCTTCCAAGAGAGATAAGAATCAATGGGTGAGTAATTGCTTGTTGTGCTTGTTCATAAATTACTTGTACTTAATGCTTTGTTCCTAAGCAATCTTTAAGCCCTAAAACGGTAATTGATTGTTGAAAGAATAAAAGGGGTAGATTAAGCCCTAGAACGGTAAATTTATCTAATTGAGGTAATTTAGGATTTAAATCCACAAGCTATCCAAGGTTTTCATAATTATTAGATATCAATGATCCATGTTATTTATGTCAAGAGGGAGATTAATTCTATGTTGGAGGGTTT
>AWWV01008624.1:0-33788 GCA_001974805.1 Corchorus capsularis
AAGGCAATCTATGGCCTGAAACAGGCACCACGTGCCTGGTATTGTGCTCTGAGCAATTTTCTAATTTCTTCTGGCTTCAAGAATTTTGTTGCAGATACATCACTCTTCATATATAAGTCTGGTGATATACTTGCATATATGCTTGTATATGTTGATGATCTGATCTTGACAGGAAACAACAAAGAATTTCTTGCAACATTTACTCATGCTCTAGCTTCAAAGTTTTCCATCAAAGATCTTGGCAGCCTGCATTACTTTCTGGGAATAGAGGTAACCAATACTACCTCAGGTCTTTTCCTTTCTCAATCAAAATATATTGCTGATTTGTTGGAAAAGGCAAACATGACTGGAGCAAAGGAATGTAGCACTCCGCTGTCAACTTCGAATGTATTAACACTTAATGATGGCACTGCAAGTGTTGATGACACTGAATTCCGAAAGATCATTGGTTCTCTTCAGTATCTGACACTTACTAGGCCAGACATTTGTTATGCAGTGAACAAGCTCTCACAGTTCATGCATAAGCCCACAACACTGCATCTTCAAGCTCTCAAACGTGTCCTGAGATATCTTAAAGGAACAATGTTACATGGTTTTCACATCAGAAGAGCAACCAAGCCTACACTGACTCAGATTGGGCAGGAAATCCGGATGACAGGAAATCAACCTCTGCATACATTCTTTATCTTGGCAACAGTCCAATTTCATGGTGTTCCAAAAAGCATAAAACAGTTGCAAGGTCTTCTACCGAGGCTGAGTATAGAGTCATTGCCTCTAGTGTCTCTGAGCTTACTTGGACTGAACTACTTCTTCATGAACTACATGTCACTTTACCTGAAGCTCCACTTGTTCTTTGTGATAATCTAAGTGCCACTTATACCTGTGCTAATCCTGTTTTTCACACCAGAATGAAGCACTTGGCACTAGACTATTTTTTTGTTCGAGAAAAAGTGAAGGAATGTCAACTTCGAGTGCAACACATCTTCACAGTAGACCAACTTGCAGATGCTCTCATTAAGGCGTTGTCCAAAGATAGATTCCTCACACTAATGTCCAAGATTGGTGTCACTAATGCTCCACCATCTTGCGGGGGAGTAATGGAGGAAATATGATTTCAAATCGAACAGAAGATTCAAATTCAACAGATAGAGAGGATAAATCTCTACTTTTAATATTTTCCCTTATACTTAGCTATATATTTTCAAATGTAAATGATCCTTATCTTTAAGGAAAGCCTTGTACTATAAATACTACAATTCAATACAAAGAGTACATAACACTTTTTACCCAAATTACTTTTGTTCTCTCAAATCTTTAAAGGAGGCCCTGGGGCCTCTTTCAAACACTGTTAGGAAAGCTAACGAGATCGGTGTAATTAATGTTAACGTTATACATAGGTAAAGACAGAATGGGACTTATCAAATTTATTATTATTGGACATGTAATAGACACGTTACGCCGGAAGCAGGGCGTCTAACAATACTCTTTTACCTTGATGATATTACATGTTTTAGGTTGTAGATTTCAAACATAATCACGTGGTGGGATATCCTACCGTAAACTGGACACTCCATTTCAATGCCGAATGGGGAGGAGCCTAATAAAAAGTTTAAGAACAATTCCTTTTGCCCCGCCTCTTACCGCTCCCGTCTCTTTTTTTTTTTTTTCTATGTTCATTTTTTTATTAAGTTAGGCCTAATATCACTAAGTTTAGCTCTAAATTATTTTTTTTTGTTATTTTAAGGGTAAATTTCATAATTAATTATTTATTGTTATAGGGTTTTAGAAATAAAATATATAACTAATTCACTAAGTTTAGCCTAAATTAATATTAAAATATTATTTTAAGGGTTACAAAAATTAAAATTTGTAAAGAGTGTGCTGAAACCAGTAAAGTGATAACATGTGGCCTGACGTGTGATAAACACGTCAGGAGGGAACATTGTGTGGAAAAAGGGATGGGGTTGTAGCAAAGTTCAAAGTTTAAATCATTGCTTTTTTATTTTGGCAATTTAAATCATTGCTTAGAAATCTAGCAAAAAAGGCAAGGGCAACCCATTTGGATTTTCTTGGATACGTTTGGATTCGATTTCCATGTAAAGGAGTAAAAAATTTATGTCTATAATTGGTTAAGAAGCACAACCCCACACCTAAGTAACGAAAAAATATTGATTTTGCAATATAACCCCACACATTATTTTTCAATTCCAAAATTTTGAAGTGTTTTTAATTAAGTCCATGTCCATCCATATAGGTCTCGGATAATTAGCAAATAAATGGGAACTATGCTTTGGGTATTGCTAAAGCTTGGGACGTAACACCATCAAGATTTTAGAAACTCAATATGTATGGAGTCATTAGAACTCATACATTAAAAGCTAGCTTTAGCAAGAGATCTAATATTGTCGAAGGGGTAATGGCGAGGTTTATCATTGAACGTTATGGATATCTTACAGGTGGAATTGTACGGAGTTTAGGTGCTTTCTCAACAGAGATGATAACTTTATAGACCATCCATGGCTTTGTTTGATGTTGCGGAAGTTAGACATATTTATTAGGAGGGAAACTGATGTTCAGCACAAGATTTCGGCACCGAAAAAAAAAACCGGCACAAGATGCAAATAGCAATGTCCTCTTAAACAAGATGTTGCCCTATTCCATTGCAGCATGCCCTCCTTGACTATAAATGTCATATCGAAAGAATGGTGGTAGAGTGATGGACTCTTAGTTTTAATGATTATGATTTGATGCATAGCAGCCTCAGGTACCAAAAAAAAGAATGATTTGTAGATATTAGGATTTGAGAATCATTGTTCCGATGGATTTTATAAAAGTTTATAATATTCTTAAACAAGAACAATAATTTAAAAATTAAAATTATATTAATTCCTCGTGTTTCTCAATTATTATTTTTCTTCTTTCCTAAAAAAATATCATTTTTTCTCGTTTTTTTTCTCTTTTGTGACGTGATGCTCCCCCTTAACTTATCAATAACAATAAAGCAAATTATAATGACGAAATATATAGTTAGGTTTGGTTTTCATATCTATTTGATATATATTTGGTATATATCTATATCTATACTATATATTAATTTCTTAACACTAAAAGTCCGATTGCCATAGTTATATGAATGGAGGTTGATTCTGTTACTGAATCAAAATAATTTTTTAAAAATAATATTTGTAAAATTTGATTTATAAACTTTCTAATACATATTTTTTGAGATTTTAATTTAATTTTTTCCCATAAATAATGATCAAAGATGGACTATATTTCACCAAAATATGACTTATAAAAAGAAATAGGGGGAACATCATCAGTTATATGCTTTCCTATAAATTTTTCACGATCAATGGTTATATGTCAAAAAACTAAACTTACGTACTACTTAACAAAGTAAGTTCATTTATATATATACATATGTAATATGTATTCTTGCAGTGTGCATATACGACTTTCATCTGCACTTCACATGCATTGTTGTCTTTTTTTGGTAATTTTTGAAGCGATTTTTCAGCAGCCCTCGAAATCTTACCTTTTAAATTCAAATGCAACCATCTAACCATCAGAACAAGAGGAGAACCGGTACATGCATCGTTGTCTTGAAAAAACGTATAAACATTCTTAGTATATATTTGTTCATTAAACCTAAAAGAAATTTTTGTGGCCAAAAATAAAAACCTAAAAGAAATTAATTCTCCAACGGACCATATGCATATTCATCTAACAAAAGCTTGTTTAACCAATTACTAAATACAAAGCTAAAATAATTATAAAAATAATGTTCAAGGACAAAATTGAAAACAATTTAAAAGCTCTATAGGAGTAAATGTGAAATCAAGAAAAAAGAAAAAGCAAAAGTGCAAAATTCTTAAAACGTTACCAACCCCCCATTATGCCTATATAATATATGGCATATGGACGTATCAAGAAACGTACAACAAATATTGAGGACCAACATGATTGAAGGAACAGGAAGAAAATGATGATGCCTTTTTTATTTGTGCTAAAATATAAAATGAAGGGAATTGGCGATTCTCTCAAAGATGCCTCTCGACACTTTCATCCCATGGTGATTTTAAGAAGAGGTATAATAGATACTATATAATATTTCTGTTTTGTTTCAAGAAATTGAATTAGATTCTATTTTCATATGATTGACCAAAAGTATGTGTTTGCAGGATCTATTGACTGCATAGCATTCCCAAGGTTGTTGTTGGTCCAACTATATCTCTACAAATCGCTGGTACTTATCGGTCTAAAAAGCTTTATTTTTTATCTTTTCGTCGAGAAATCTTCAAAAAAGTAGTTAACCTTTTAATTTTATTTTATTTTTCATGGTTTTTAGTAATTTTGGATTACAACAATTTCTACCTTGCAGAATATTGCACTTGATCGTTGTTCATAGCAATTCAAAAAATATATAAGGTAATATAATTCTCTTATAAGTCATAATATAAGTAGAAATTTTGTTTCTTTAACATGTAATTATTCCATTTAACTTCACACTCAATGCTTTCCAGGGTGCATGACAAAAACTTGGCAGAAAACTCTAGAGTTTCAGCGCCAAGTCCTGTCTAGACGTGCAGCCTTCAATAAATCTCCAAAGCCTAAAGTTCCATATATCTTCGTCGAGTAAATACTTCAGAGCCAAAGGAGAAGGTTGAAAATCTTTGAAGATAACAAAGTTTTGGCAATGATCAGTTTTCAGGATGTGGCATTCTCGAAAACCTGATCCTAAGGCGTTGTTATCCATACGATCTGCTCCAACGGATGGTCTTGACAGGATGTACAACTGGTAAAATTTAGGTTTGGATAATTTTAATCATGGCAAGGTCAAAGATGTCGAAGTTGTCTTGCAGCAATTGCTTTTACAGGCTAAACTTCGATTAATTTATGGCCCAAACTACCATGATTCTTATTGATACAATCATCTTGAAGTATTGGTTTCAAATGTGCAGTTTACCACAAAATTTTATTATTTATTGCGAAATTATATGATATATGCAAATTCAATATGTAAAATAAGTGATTGTAATTCCTAAATGTTCAAAAGGAATTTGTTACATTTATAATTTTTTACTCATATTCAATGTGTTCAAATATTTCATTTATTTCCTTCTTAATTTATTATTATATATAAACTTATTGATTGAGGTACACATCGAAATCATCCCAAATGGAAAAGATAAAGAAGAAAATAAACAATGAATAGAAAATAAATTAGGAAACGGAAAGAAAACAATTTGTAATTAAGTATGAATTAAGTTTTTTTTTTTGGTGAAATGAAATAATTGTTTCACCCTTGGTAGATAAAATTATATTAAATTAATTACCCCTAAATAGTTAAATTATGAAATAAAGGAATCGCTGAATTCGACTACGCCTGTTGCACTAATGAATATGGATAAGTAATTTATATCTGTAACGAAAGGGTAAAATGACAATTTTGTCTTTGGAACCAAAAAACTCAAATTAGATCGCGTAAATTCAAATTTTTTTTTTTGTACATAAGATGCCGACAAAGTCAGTTAAGATCTACGAACAACAATACCATTTGCATCATGTTCCAGTAGAGGCAATAATCCCAAGGGTGGATCCAAGAGTAATTGACAATCATGATCCAAATCCTGATCCATATTGGGCAAAAAATCAGCACACATGTTACCTTCACGAAACACATGAATTATGTCACTGATAATGTATTAAATGAAATTAGTGCCACTGATAGGTAAAATTACATATTTATCGCTAGTGGGTATTTTGCCCCTTGAGGCTTGAGGTCAAAAGCGATCGTTGTACCTTCGGAAAGTATCTTTCAAGTTTTTTCAAAATAACATGTATGATAGAGAGCCTTAGAAAGAAAGTATGTATGTCTTCATACCTAGAGTATGACTAGAAAGCCAGAGGCCTTTTTAGTATTCATCTGGAGTTTATAATTGTTCTCTTGTAGTAACTAGAGTATAAGACTAGAAATCAGGTGCCTACAAAAGTTCTAACCATCACTATTTTTTTCCACTGACTTGCCTTCTGGAGCAGGAAATACAGCAGGACAGCCCCGACCATCACAAAGTACTTCATCCATCCCACTTTGTTTTTAAGGAAATATCTAAACAGTGTCCCGAGCCTTTCCAAGATGTATGTTGGCTTTGTAGTCTCGTGGTTCTATTTGTTTTGTTTTTATTTATTGAGAAACTGTTTTTTAATATGTTTTAGCACTATGTTTGTCGATTAAGCTTTTGCGCCAAAGAACAAGATGGAGCCCTATCTTAACTTGATTACCCAACGGAATTGAGCAATATTGAAAAGGTTAAGGAACAAATTGGATATTTGGACTTTTTTTTTTTTTTTGAGGAAAAGGATATTTGGCCTTTTTGTATTTGGTTTGAATCGAACTTGGTCTGAACCTAGCATGTCGCAGGAGCTTAAAAGGAAAAAGGAAATTGTCCGGGTTTTTTTTTTTTTTGGCCAAGTCGGGGTTCGAGGATAACAAAACCATATTGTTGTTGTTCTTATTGAGGAGAGAGAATTAGATAGGTTTAATGAGTAAAAAGATCCCTGAACTTATATCGAACCGTTAAATAAGTCCCTAAACTTTTATTTTGACCAAATAAGATCCTAAACTCTTAAAAATGTCCAAATAAGCCCTGTTGCTAAGACTAAATGCTCAAATAAGAACTAAACGTTTCAGGATTTTCTCAAATAAGGATCAAAATACACAATTTCAACAAATTAGAAAACATAATTAATAATTTTTTACAAATTGGATACAATATAAGCTAATATACTAGTGTGTGAGATATATATAAATTGAAAAGCACGCGATAATTTTATATCATATTACGTTTAATGAATTTATTTTAATTAATAGGGTTTGATTTTAATTAACATGATAATATCATTTTTCTATCAAATTTAACGTGAATGCATGAGAAACATTGGTTTTCATTTAAGAATTCCCTAATTTGTAAAAATTTGCTAAGTATGTGTTCTAATTTGTTGGAATTGTGTATTTTAATCCTTATTTGAGAAAATCCTGAAACGTTTAGTCCTTATTTGAGCATTTAGCCTTGGCAACAAGACTTATTGGCCTTTTTTAAGAGTTCAGGGGCTTATTTGGCCAAAATAAAAGTTCAGGGGCTTACATGACGGGGTAGTGTAAGTTTAGGAGCATTTTTGCTCATTAAGCCGAATTAGATAAGAAACGGGTTTTGACTTTTGAATGACGTTGAAGTCGGTTAGTTTCTAAGTGATATTTGAAGTTCGCTAGTTTTGAGTGACTTAGAAGGTTTCGGGCCATTTCTCCAAGCCCCCAAGCATGTTTTATTTTTAAGAGAGTTTGAATAAAAAATTTAAGTCCATTGAACGGGTTTGGACAATTTTTTGGGCTCATTTAAAAACGGGTGAAGTTTGGTCTTAACTCTTTAAAGTGTAAGCCCGAGTCAGGCTTGATCAGATAAATAATTGGATTTTTTTCTTTTTTAGTTAGATGGATTAACTAAAATTTAGATGTGTTAATTAATTATTTTGGTGAAAAAATATACATTAATTAATGATTACTTATTAAATAATAATATATATTACAAATAAATAATAAATATATTTTAATAGCTCCATTTCTATAAAATTGTCCCAACCTGTTGTCCTTTTTATTTGTCTTAATCTATTGAAAAGGAAAAGGGCTATGAAACATATTTACTTGTCATTGTAAACTAAATCAAACCAAAGCAATTAAATGCGGGCTAATTTGGAAAAGTGAAGTGAAATTTGTATAGTGACAGAGGGGGTAATTAACAAGGGTTTAATGTCCATTTTACCCATCAATAACTTTATCAAAGTATGAACTTAACCCCTCAACTTTTAATTTTACCTTAGTACCCCTTGAATTTGCAAAATCGGGACTATGTCCCCTTATTTTTTGATAGTTGTCACGTCACTAACAATTAAGAAACCCCACAAAGGATTACCAAAGACCGAAATAGATTAAAGAGTGTGGTCCGAAGTATAGAAGTACTAATATTGATTAGTCTCCATTTGGTAGAAAGGAAGGAAAATTGAGCAAATTTCCTTCTTCACCCCTTTTCTTTCTTCCTACCAAACAGACCCAAAATATCAAATTAAAATTTTATAAGTACTGAACAAGTATTAATTAAAACGAAAATCAATAGAATGCAAATACAAAATACTTAGCTACACCCTTTTGACTAGAAGAGTCACTCCATGTTGTGGCTCCATAACCAAACTTAAAGCCGGAGAATGTCTATATTTAGGTGAGAGGGAGAAACTAAAGTTTGACAACAAAAGAGCAAGAAGTATCTTGAGCTCTGCCATGGCAAAGTATTGCCCCAAACAAGTATGTGATCCTGTACCAAATGGCATATAAACATAAGGAAACTTGCATGCCCCGGTAACTCCATTGGCAAATCTTTTAGGATTGAATTTATCAGCATCAGCTCCCCATATATTTGGATCTCGATGAAGTGTCACTATCATAATCCAAACATTAACTCCTCTAGGCAAATAAATATCCCCTATCTTCATGTCCTCGAGTGCTTCACGCGTCATGAAAGGGACCGAAGGATAGAGCCGTAGTACCTCATTAATGACCATAGTTAGCTATCAATGCAATAAATGTTAGAATTCCTTCAATTAAAAATTTTGGAGAAATAGAAACAAGGATGGTAAATCCAAAATTATTATTGTTTGGTTTCATACCAATATAATGAATATATGTATATTTCTTGAGAATGAATTAAGTTAAAATTTCAATTTGGGGTTCGAAATTTTTGAGAAATTCTCAATTAAGGATTTAACTTTTAAAAAATGTCATGTAAGAGTCTCACCTTTAAGACATTGATTGGCTCCAAATATAAAAAGTACCTGACCCAACACAATTGAAACCGAAGCCGAACCAACCCAATTTGATTAAAAAGTTAATGACCCAAACCAAACACTCACCCGAGATGACCTACAGCCCCAAATGATCTGAACATGAATGACTCGTAACTGAAGTGACTCGAACCCGAATTGCCCCAAAATTATCTGAACTCAGAGTGACCCGAACCCAAGAGCCCAATCATCAAACCCAAAATTACTGAGCCCGAAACGATTCCGAACCCGAAACCGAAAGGATATCGAACTCGAAACGACTTGAATCCGAAATGACCCGATGTATGACAGCCCGAACCCAACCCATACCCAAAATGATCTGATTTTCTCTTTATCCGATATTCCCCGAACTCAAATCGGTAGTTGACAATAGGGTACCTGACCCAATTGAGTAGGTTTAGGGTACTTTATAATCGGGTTCGGATAGTGACCTTAGGGCATCCACTACCTTAACCCGGTTATTAATTAATTAATTAATTTAATATTAAATTATATATGTATATTATACTTTTACTTAAAATTTACTCATATTCAATTTAATAACATTTATTGATTGTATTAAATAATTATGCATAAATATATACATCTTGTTCTAACTTCTAATACTTTGAACAAAAAAAATTCTAATACTAAAAATAATAATAATAATTTTAGATAGAACGTCATTATTTATAATTTTCCCTAATTAATGACTGTAAATAGAGATCCAGTAATAAGTATGTATGTACTTACTGTTTTCATCTTGAGGAGCATATCTGCATTTGGTAATTCACCTTTGCAAATTTCAAGAACTTCTTCACGAACAATTTCTTGCCACTCCGGATATAAAGCCAATAGCATCAATGCCCATGATGCTGTCACTGCGGAAGTCTCGTACCCTGCCAAGTACATGTTCTTGCAATTGTCAACAATGAAGTTTATTGTTGCATCTTGGCTTGACTCATTGCTTTTAGCACCTTCAAGGATCATTTGCAAGAGGTCTTTCTCTGACGTTAATCCTTCCTCTCTTTCCTTGACAACCTTCAATATTAATGTGCGGATTTCTTTTTCTGATCTCCATGTTTCCCTATCGAACTTCATTGGAAGATATCTGAAAATTTCAACCCATTCTCATAAATTTTATCAAGTCACGAATTCTGAAAAAGAAAATTAAAAACAGATTAAGGATTTGCTTTTTTGATGAACCTCATCCCAGGAATTGACAGATATAAAATTCTTGTAGGCACGTAAAATATTAGATCTCTGATTTTTAAGAAAATCTCTTCTCCTTTAGAGTAATTGCTCCCAAAACAAGCTCTTGAGATAACATCACCAGAAAAATTTCTCATATAGTCATCAATTTCCATTTCTGCAACTCCACCTTCATTACCAATCTTGCTTTTCCATAAGTTCACAACTGCAAGTGCGGACTCTACCATTAATTTCACCATACCCTGCAGACAGAAACAGAGTCATAGAAAGTTGAAACATGGTATCTTTTTTTCAACAAAAAAAAACCGTGGTACTTTTTCGTACCCCATTTGGTATCCAGAGCCCACTAATCTGAAATTGACCCTTGAAACATGATCTTTAAAGCCGCTATATCTACTTACCAAGGATGGAGAAATAAATTTGATCCACCACGTCATCAATGGTCCCGACCAATAAAATTGTGAGAAGTCAAATTTTTTCCATACAATTACCGAGCAAATTAATATCATAAATTTAGGGACTTACCCTATAAAGTTTATTTGCTAAAAGTTTTATGCTAAACCTGGTGCTAAATTCGTGCCTAAATTTTAGGAAAAAATCTGACTTGTCACAATTTTATTGGTCGGGAGCATAGATGAGGTGGTGGAACCCGTCCATCTAATAATTTCTCCCAAAAATGGATTAAGTCATTAAAACATTTTTAGATTTGCAATATTGGAAGTTTGAATCATATTATAAATATAAGGTGTAGACTTCAGCGCTCCCGTTGTGGTACTCCCACTTTTGGATGTGATGCTCCCAACGATTTCTGACTATTGGATTCAATATCTAATTTTCTTACCGTCCGATACACTAAGTTTTAACCTGCTAAACAGGTTTTAAAAGCCTTTTGGACTGAATTCGTATGTGGTTATCCTCGTGATAGATTTTTACACCTTTTTATTCTACCCGTTGATATCAACAAAATTTTTTTCTTAAATTTTTATAACTTGTATATTTTGGGGAAAATATACTAAATATAAATTATTATACACACCTTGACCTTTTCCACGTACAGCTCAGGAGCAACGACTTTCCTTTGGTGTGCCCATAGGGCTCCATTTGCAGCAAGAACACCTTGTCCTAGCAAGGGTTCCAGCGCTGATTGATTAGAGGAAGGCCTTCCTAAATCGAACGAAGTGTTTATGCTAATTTCCTTAATTAAATCTGGGTCGCTAGTGTGCAAAATCTGTGTTTTTCCCATTGAAAACATGAAAGTTGAACCTGTGTAATTAGCAAAGATTCAAAAAAATATGTAAAAGAACCAAGTCAAACTACTACTTAAACGAAAGGATTAGATCTCAGTTTCCAAAGTTCAAAGTTCATACCATATTGTTGTCTCCATTTCTCCAAGAAGGGAAACACTAAGGATGAACAATCGTGGGTCATCACATTTTCTCCTTGTTCCGATCAGTTTGACGGTGAGGTCTTCAATCGTGTTTTCATAACATCCCGGAGATTTCCAAGCAAGAAAGGCGAGGGAGGACCCTGAATCCCTTGCTTTTGTAGCCTGGAACGAATCCTTTGAGGCTTCAAAATCAGGGCATCAAATAGGCGTATGAGCAACGTAATGAACCCAATCAATAAACTTGTCATCCACACCTTGAGGAGAAGCGACTGCATTTGCATCTCCATGGCCTGTTGGAACTTTCCTTCGTCTATGCTTTCAAGTTCTGTTGTGATTGTGATTTAGTTCAATTAATTAAGGTGCTCTCCCCAGTGCTAACTTAGGAGTTTCTGCCATTCATTATTATTTAATGATTTAATTTTATTTGTCAGCATCGAGGCATCTATGACTTTATAATCATCTTTATCTAGTCTAGCTAGGTTGGCAACAAAAGCGATATTTTATTTTACGAGGGAAAAAGGTGCTGAAATAGCATAGCACATTTTAAAACAGTTAATTACTTTCCGTTCTTATTGCAAAAAAAAAAAAAAAAAAAAAATCACTTAATTAAGTGCACTAACTCCTAGTTACCTCAAAAAACCACAAAATCAGAAATAAAAAAACAACTCGACTTTAAAAAAAAAAAACAACTCCACTAATTGATGCATAAATTATTACTTAAGCACATTGAAATTGACCTAAAGATAAAAGTCAATTGGTGAAATTATTAGAAATTTGTATATGTGAAGTTAGAAATTAAATTTGTGAGAAATATAATGATGCTATAATCAAGTGTATAAAATTATCCTTTTTAAAATTTATGATTAATCTTTAACAAAAAAATTATGATTAACTTTACTCAAGTAAAATAATATAGCTTTCATTCCATATTATCTGTCAATTTTGACAATATCACAAATATTATGAAAATTGGTTGGAACACAAAATTCTATAAGACTTTTACCATACTTTACAATACTACCCCCAACTTTACTTAACATGTTTTTCTCTTTCCACATTTAATAGAACTAAAAATTAGTGAAAAATGTCTTGATTATCTAAACGGGACAGATAATATGGGACGGAGGGAGTAATTCGATAATAATTTCCTCCATTGTTTTTGAAATCGAACCGGTTGAACCGGAGGCCTATCAGATCCGGAGAGCATAGTACTTTCCGGTCAGTCAATGGTCGATGTTGACCAGTTCAACCGGCGGTTAAACCAGAAAACTGACCGATTTTAAACATGTTGACTTAAATTTGAAATTTTGAGAAAAAAAATTGTTTGTGGTAAGATTTGGACTCATAAGATGATAAAAAAAAGTCATAAACTATTTAACTATTTGTAACACACAAAATTTCAAAGTCTAAAATTAAGACAAGAAATATTGGAGACAAATAAAAAAATTTATTGATTGATCAAATTGATGCAGGTACAATCTTTGGAAATTCTAATAATAAGAAATTGTCCTCTGATTCTTTTCCTTTGCAAAATTATGCTTCAAGATTTGCTTCAAGGGTCGAATGACTTGATCTTGAACTTGATGACAATTTGAGAACTTGATTTGATTTGATTCAAAGGGTCGAATGACTTGATCTTCAATTGATAATTTAATTCAAGGGTCTTGACGACTTGATCTTGAATTGAAGACTTAGGAATTTGATTTGATACGATTCGAGGGTCTTTGATGTCTTGATCTCGAATTGATGAGAATTTGACTCAAGGGTCTTAGCGACAAATTTAATCTTCTTCAGAGATGTTGATGAAGATCGAAAAATAAATTCTTGAAAGCGAGGTTTTGCAAATCTTTGATAATTTAAAAGAAGAATCCTCCACATACGTGGATCTTCTTTCAATAATTTCCCAATAACTGGGTCTTCAGTAATTCTCCAATAATTGAGTCTTTTTTGAAAGAAGAATTTTCCACATACGTGGATCTTCTTTCAATCTTCTTAAGCTTTGTTGAAGATCAGAATAAGAACATCTGAAATACTTCAGAGCTTTTCTGCTTTCTGAATTGTGTGTTGAAAATGACTTGGGAGCTTGGTATTTATAGTGGGGGATGGAGAGTTTCAAGATAACTTAATTTCTCCTTGTTATTTATCTCTAAATAATTAATTTTAATTAGAGATAAATAAGATGACACAACAGTGAATTCTGATTGGTTAATGCTTGAAACCTTGAGATTTGATTGGCCAAATGATGCAATT
This sequence comes from Corchorus capsularis, assembly GCA_001974805.1. Lineage (NCBI taxonomy): Eukaryota > Viridiplantae > Streptophyta > Magnoliopsida > Malvales > Malvaceae > Corchorus > Corchorus capsularis. Next base: position 13,721 of record AWWV01008624.1, read on the forward strand.
TATTTACCAGTTATCTCAATTTAATTAGAAATAAAAGGTGATGACTCACAACTTAATTTTGATTGGTCAAACCATTAAATATTGAAATTTAATTGGTTAGACCATGTGTCATATTTATCTACCATTTTTCCTAAGAAATTATCCAATAAATTTAAGGATAAATTCTCAAAAGAAATTTTTAGGAAATTTCTGATTGGCCGAAATTTCTTGCTCTACACTATTCTACCAGAAAGTTTTTTTTTTTCATTTTCATGCAACATATAATATTTATTATTTATGAAAATTCTTTTTTAGCCTCACTTTCCTCAACAGATTGGACCAGCGATTGAATCGGTTGGATTGGTCAAACCGATAACTGGACCCATATCCGGTTCAATTGCCTGTCCGTTTTCAAAAACCTTGGTTTCCACCAAAATAATAATAACAAGTGTATTAGTCTGCGCTTGCGCTGCATGCATTTTATTTTTCAATTTGATCTTGGATTTATACGTAAAAGGACCCGTTGAATCTGGATTTGAAAATAAATCTGTTATAACTCTTAAAAATATAGAAGAAAAGATCAATATATGTTAGCTATCTCAATCCTAGTGAAAAACATTTTTAGCCGTTTAATAATTTTGGTATTATAAAATAATATATTGTTTTTATATATAATATAAATAAATTTAAAAAATATATAAAATTTTCATATTGATATTGGCATAAGTTCATAACTGTTTCATATTGATTTGGGGCCATTTTGAGGTCCATTCAATTGGTCGAGTAAGTCCATTAAGGCCCATTGAATCGGTAAGGTAAACCAATTAAAGCCCATCCAATTGAAGTTTGAGCTGTGGCAATTAAACCTGTTTTTTACAAACATAAGGTAACATGTTGACCAATTGATCATATGGTTAGTTGGAACTAGAGGGATTTCCTTAACTAAAAATGCAATAGCTTGATTTACTGGCCGCTCTCTCCCTCTCTTTCTATATAGACCGGTTTATTTTTTTGCTATCCCATCGGTATCCAGGACTTCACCCTACTAATCCGGATTCAACCCGCGTCGTGCACCTGATTATGGTGGGTAAGTCTTCCAACGAGAATATAGACCAGTTTATAAGCTACTGGCAATTTTTCTTATTTTGGGAGGCAGTTCACGGTTGGTCAAGGTGATGGTGATGCACCTTTGCTAACTGTGGAGACCCTTCCAATATAGGGAAATCTTGGCCAAGAGTTAGCTCAGGGAAATCCCCACCAAATCCCATGGCCAAGTGTGGCCAAGATTTCGGTTCCACGCTTGGCTATCGCCTTGGCCAATCGTGGAGAATACTCGAAAGTATATCTCTGGCCACCGCCTATCGTGGATATTGGATTGCGTAGCTTATTTTCCAAGCGTACCACTTGAAGGGTTGAGCGTAATTGACCAGCTAAAACACAATTCGGCAATATTGGCGACACTAGTATCTTGATTGGTACTGAAAAATCTTAGGTTTTGAAAAATCTCCCCAACGGGCGGCATCAAATTGACACTGGAAGTTCATACTAAGATTGAGATTATTATAAAATTTTTGTCTAAGTTGCAAATAATATTTTGGCACCCGGAGTTATCATAGGTTATTCCCGATATATAGATAAATAATATTGATTAGACACCTGAAGTTGTCATACTAGACCCATGTGCTATCAATTACATGCCTAGGAAAATTCTGTCTAAGAAGTGTGGATTTTAAGTGGGACCGTCTGTGACCCCTCCATTCTTTCCTGGGAATTTACCTGGTATAATTAGATAGAAATTTTATGTCATTTGACACTCGAAGTTGTCAATATAAATGCAAATGGAAGATATTGAGAAAAAACATATTATATACTTGCTTGATTGTGCTACCACACATATGATGTTAAGTAGCAAAGACTTATTCTCAAGTATAACATTGTGTAAAGTAAATGTTCATACTATATCTGGTCATGCTAAGATTATGGATGGCTACGAGAATACCACAATTGTTTTTCCAAATGGCACTGCTTTGCATCTTGAAGATGCATTATTAATCAGTAGATCGAGGAAGAATCTACTTAGCTGAAGATGTACACCGTAATGGGTAACATCTTGAGACAACAACTGAAATAAACAAAATTTTTTTAAGTATCACCTTAAGATGGGCCAGAAGACCATCCATGAAAGGCTCGAAGCCTATATTATCGGGTTAAATGTTTTTCCCCCAAGATGGTTACTATTATCCCTTGAAAATTGAACCATAATATATATATGTTCAGACTTTGGTATGATTACCCTAGTCATTCAGACATTATGATGATACAAAGAATCATCAAGAATATAAGGAGACACCCTTTGGAAGACATAAAACTCTTGTTCTCCGAGGATTACATTTGTGAATCTTGTTCATAAGGAAAACACATTTAAATTATTTTTCAAAGTACAAAATTATTGTCAATTACCAAATATATAGAAGTTTGACACCTGCAGTTGTCAAAATAAATATTGATTCCGGAATCATTTGTATGTTTTTATAGATTATGGTAAGTGGCAATAACTTTTTGTATGAATAATGAGATGCATCTCCGCAAGGCCTTGCTAATAACATTAAATGAGATGCTAATTTACGCTAATGCGTAAAGATCATTGAAATAATTCCAATGGGCTGTCATAGAGGCCAAGTACTATGGACCATGATAAAGGTCATAAGCATGCTAACATAATTATTATGAGCCCCTGTAGAGGCTTTAAGCATACAAATTATTTAACAAACTCGTATGAGAGGTGATGAATAGATGCTCACTACTTTGGTATGCTACCTAATGCCATGTATAAATTGGTTTCACGGGGCATTACTGGGAAAGTGGTCTATTTTTTCTTGTATCACACAAATGCACTATATTCATGGACGGCTCATTATGTCGCTATTGAGAGCATGGTCATAATTATGAATATATGTTGCTTAAGGTGTATCCTCATTGAGAAATTCTAAGATACCCAATCTGATTGGTGTATAACAGAATCGAAAAACAGATAAAGTGAAAAGGTCAGAAGCCTGTGAATTGACTCGACATTGTGCACATTTTGGGTGTATGATTAAATACTTTGCTAATATTTATTTGGTATCCCTGAAGGAGATATATATGCGTATTGAGCTCCACGCTATTAAGAGTAATTAAGATATATATGACATTAGATTCAACACCTTTTTCAGTCATATAATATTTCTCCCCTTCAATTAGTCCTAAGCAATGAACCGGTCATTTCACATGTTTGCACTCTTGTTTGCGTTGTTCAAGTGCCTGTAGCACCACCGCAAATGATTAAAATGAGTCCCCAACGACATATGGGCATTTATGTTGGGTTTGATTCACCATCCATTATTAGGTTATTCAAACCATTGACGGGTGATGTTTTTACCGCTAGATTTGCGGATTGTCACTTTAATGAAACTGAATTCCCATCATTTGGGACACCAAAAGCTTCCACAAATGGAAAGCAGAAAAAGGTTGAAATTTTCTCATGGAATGAGAAAAGTTTGTCTCATTTAGACCCACGAACACCTGAATGTGAAAATAAGGTGCGACGCTTGATCCATCTACAAGTTATTGCAAATAAAATGCCCGATGCATTTAATGAGATTGCTAAAGTCACAAAGTCTCATATCCCAGCTGTAAACTTTCCAGCAAGAATAGATGTTCCTGTGGAACAAACTAAAATGGATCAAAGCGGCCCACGCTTGAAGCGTGGTAGACCGATGGGATCAAAGGACACAGTTCCTCGAAAAAGAAAGGGGAGAAATCCAGAATCTGCTCCAGATGAGCCTATTGATCTTTCCCGAAGAAAAGAAATTGGAGAAGCACACAACCCTATTCAAAGAAAGCATATTGCCCCTGAAGTGGCACAAACCCATGAAAAGATCACAAATCCCGGGAATACTGAAATTCCCATGAATTATTGTAATGAAATATGGGATCGGAATGAGATAATCATCGATGATGCATTTGCTTTCTCAGTTGCTCATGAAAATAATGAACGATGATTATGAGCCTCGGTCTATAACCGAATGCCGTCAAAGGCAAGATTGGCCCAAATGGGAGGAAGCAATCCAGGCTAAATTGACTTCCCTTGCCAAACGTGAAGTTTTTGGACCCATTACTACAACCCCTGACAATGTAAAACCTGTTGGATTCAAATGGGTCTTTGTCCGGAAACGAATTGAGAAAAACGAGGTCGTGAGGTATAAAGCCCGACTCGTAGCCCTTCACTCAGAGACCTGGGATAGATTATGATGAAACGTATTCACCTGTGATGGATACAATTACTTTTCGTTTCCTTATAAGTTGGGTAGTCCAAGAAAACTTAGAAATGCGTCTTATGGACGTCGTGACGGCATACTTGTACAGTTCGTTAGATTCCGATATCTACATGAAAATTCCTGAGGGATTCAAAATGCCTGAAGCATACACTCCCCGCAACTTATTCTTGATAAAGTTGCAACGATCTTTATATGGGTTAAAGCAATCTGGCCGCATGTGGTATCAACGCTTAAGCGATTACCTAACTAAGGAAGGGTACATGAATGATCCCATCTGCCCATGCGTGTTCATTAAGAGATCTGAAACCGGATTCACTGTTATAGCAGTTTATGTCAATGATATAAATATAATTGGAACTCCTGAAGAGCTATCGATAGCTGCTGAATATTTGAAAAAGGAGTTTGAGGCTAAGGATTTGGGTAAAACCAAATTATGCCTTGGTCTAGAGCTTGAGCATAAAGAAAATGGGATTCTTGTCCATCAGTCAGCATATACTGAGAGATTGCTTAGACGTTTTAACATGGACAAGTCTCATCCTTTGAGCACCCCTATGGTTGTAAGGTCTCTTGATCCCCAAAAGGACCCGTTTCGTCCTAAACAAGATGATGAGGATATACTTGGTCCTGAAGTACCATACCTCAATGCTATCGGGGGACTTATGTATTTGACACAGTGTACGAGACCTGATATCGCTTTTGCGGTAAACTTGTTGGCACGTTTCAGTTCTGAGGCAACACGGAGACACTGGAATGAAATTAAACATATATTCAGATACCTCAGAAGAACCACTGATTTGGGGTTATTCTACTCTAAGAAAACTACTAACTCTGATTTAGTAAGATATGCTGATGCGGGATATTTATCTGATCCGCACAAGACTCGCTCTCAAACCGGTTATTTATTTTGCTATAATGATACAGCCATTTCGTGGCGTTCTACTAAGCAAACGCTTGTAACTACGTCTTCCAACCACTCTGAGATTATCTCCCTCTATGAGGCCGGAAGAGAGTGTATTTGGTTAAGATCTATTATATCACATATCCAAAAGTCTTGTGGATTGAAACCGGTTGAAGATTCCCCCACTATAATTCATGAGGATAATGTTGCTTGTGTTGCACAAGTCAGGGGAGGATAAATTAAAGGAGACAGGACCAAGCACATCTCGCCGAAATTTTTCCATACTCATGAACTCCAAGAAAGTCGACAAGTTGATATCAAACAGATTCGCTCCTTCGATAATCTTGCAGATTTATTTACTAAATCTTTGCCAACATCAATATTCGAGAAGAGGAAATATTTTAGATGTCCCAGAAGTGACTATTTGATTTTATTCAGGGGGAGCAATTATGATGTAATTGTACTTTAGTACCGTTCAGTCCAAGGGGGAGTGTTATGAATATGTGGACTTCACTCAAGAACATTCCACAGGGAAAAGAATGCTTGAAGAAAGATGAAGAACAAAGGAGTTTGTCAAGCTTTGTAAACTATCACATATCCCACATTGGTAAGAGATGTAAGATAGAAGGGAGTCTTTGGCTATAAATAGGGTGCCTCTCCTTCCTAGTGAAACACACACAAAAAGATAAAACAAGCTACTTTATTAAAGTAGAGCTTTGTAAAGTATTATTTTATTCTCTTGTAATATTTCCTCCACTAGTGAAATATTATCTTGTAGTCCAAGGACGTAGGCAATATTGGCTGAACCTCGTTAAAGTGGTGTTCTCTTTGGCTCTCTTGGTGGAGACAATCTAGTGTTCACCGGTTTCACAACAATTATAACATTATAACCAAATAATAAGAAGAGGAAGTAAAATACCAAAAAACTAATTTAAAATTTTGAATACATTGATCCAAGAATAAAGTGGGAGGGGTATTTTGGCCATTTCATACTTTGTTTTTTGTAATTTGAGTTGATGATCAGGGTATTTTAGGAACTTTGGAAAAAAATCTTTGATGGGGTCCCATCTCCACCCAACAAAATTTTTTTTGGATTATTTATGAAATGACCCCATACTTTTTTATATTATGCTATTTAGTCCTTTACAATTTTTTTTTTAGTGATACATTGAAATCTCATTACAATCAGAATAATTCCTTATATTTATGCCCAAACATCTTATGAGAATCCCATACAAACTAAGAAATTTCCATAAATAAACTAATTACAAACTAAACAAACAAACTACTAAACCCACATTCCGTGGGACTTGAACCCAGGACCTCACGGTCCAGGCACGGTACATTCACCAATTGAACTAACAACTCAGGTGCTTAGTCCTTTACAAATTGATTCAACGCTTTAGTTATATATATATTTTTTCTATTTGTTTGATAAGGTGATTCAGATGTCTATTAAAAGGTAATTTCACGATTTACAACTTTTATGAAGGACTAAAAAACATGGTTTTTGAAATCGGAGCGGACTGACCGATCCTATCGGTTAAACCGAGCCGGACAATATATCACATTTCCGGTCAGTCAACAAGTCAACACTCGGGTATTGACCAGTTCAACCATCGTTTGAACCGAAGAATCGGACCAATTTGACCTGTTTTGGACATATTGGAGTAGATTTAAAATTTTAAATTTGGAAAGAAAGATTTGTTGGTAGTGGGATTTGAACCCACAACATATAAAAAAATTCATAAACTACTTAACCACTATAGCAGGAAGCTTTTTATCTCATTATTATGCAACAATTAATATATTTTTTTGAAAGGTAAATGTATTAAGAAAGAACCACAGAGAGGAACATGAAAGCCTCGTCAAAACCTTCTATAGGAAAAACCCAATGGGAAAAAATCCTATAGAAGGAAAAAGAGTACTTTCATATAGAATGTTCCTCTCTAATAAAGTTACAAAAGTCAGTCAATAAGAAGAAAAGGAAAGAAAACAGCCCAACGGCCCCATTACAACCGAGACAGAACCAAATGTCCATACAAGACCAACCAGAATACAGCCAATACACCAGAGCAAAAAAAGAAGAAAAAAAAAACAGAAGCCGACCATCCAAGAGGAATATAACTGCCAAGAAAAACTGCAGGAAACAAAAACGAAAACAGCAACCCCATAAGGAAACTCCGAAAGCAACTAATTGTACAAATTGAAGCATGGATCAGTTCTGTCACCTCTTTCCTTAGCTAAAGCATCCGCTTCAACATTACCCTCTCAAAATATGTGAGAAATAAAGAAGCCAGTGAGTCCTTTAATGAGGGAAGAAATATGAAGTACCCATCTCCGAAGTTTCCAAGGGACTAAATCAGGATTCCCCACCCAAGAAACTGCATTCCTCGAGTCACTCTCGATAATGAGAGCATGAGAGTTAGCCCACGTGGAGGTAGAAAAGAGAAGAATAGCTTCTCTATGTAACAATTAATATTTATCATATATGAAAATTTGTTGACCTCAATTTCCTTTATCAAACCGGACCGACGGTCGGATCGGTCAAATCAATGAACGGGGATCCTTGGAACCGTTTTGGGAAGTCATTAGTGTAGACGTATTTATTTTTGGGAGAATTCCTCTTTAGTGTATTTAAAAGCTAAATAATCCATGATTGGTGATATAGAGAAAATTAATGCTTCATCAATACTACTATTTTTTTAAATAAATAGACATTGCATTAAGTATATAAAGAAGTGAAATTAATATTTACTTAGTTCAAGTTTATGTTTCAAGATCTCTATCAACAAACATTTTCTTATTTGAATTATTTATCAAATGACCCTCATACTTTTCTACTGTATGCTACTTATTCTTATTTGGCCAAATTAAAAGATTATGCCCTTACTAAGGGCATAATCTTTTGTATACTGTATGCTACTTATTCATTTACAAATCCTATCTTATTTGGCCAAATTAAATGATTATGCTACTGTATGCTACTTATTTCTACGCTTCAGCTCCCTTTTTTTCCATTTGTTCTATAATTTGTCTAATTAATGTAATTCATGAAGCACTCAAAAGCTATTTTTTAGGGTAAGTGCTCAAATAAGGGCCTAAAGTTTGCCAAAATACTAAGGGCATAATCTTTTAATTTGGCTAAATAAGAGTCTAACGTTTGCCAAAATACTCAAATAAGTGTCCGATCTTCTAGTTTGGCCAAATAAGGGCCTAACGTTTGCCAAAATGCTCAAATAAGGGCTTGGCATTGAAAATTCTCACGCATCATCCAAAATGACGCCAGGCCCTTATTTGAGCATTTTCGATAACGTTACCTTAATTGGCCAAATTAAAAAATTGGGTCTTATTTGAGCATTTTCGATAACGCTAGGCTCTTGATTGGTCAAATTAAAAGATCGAACCCTTATTTGAGCATTTTGGCAAACGTTAGGCCCTTATTTGAGCAATCAACCTATTTTTTATGTTTCAAATTTAAAAAAGGCTTTCCGACATTTTCTAATTTCGATTGAAGGTTTATTTAATATCATCTAACTTTTTATTTTAATCTAAATGTCCGATTAACAAAGATCCCTTTATAAAATTTTTGACCCCGCAGTAAAGCACATGTCTTATACCTAGTTCAAGTAAAAAATGATGGTAGTGATATCAGAAAGGGTAAATAGATAGGCTAAAATAGAGCAAAATAATATACTAAATGTTATTTGAAACACCCAATGTAATTACTAAACACTCCAAATCAGGATTGATGAAGAGCCAACATTTTATCCCTTTTTGTCTTTTCTCACTTGGCAAATTATAAAAAAGTCCAAACTAGAATTTTATCTTTCCATCATCTGTTTGGTCATTTTGGTAATTGCATGTCATTTGGAACCGTTTTGGGAAGTCATTAGTGTAGACGTATTTATTTTTGGGAGAATTCCTCTTTAGTGTATTTAAAAGCTAAATAATCCATGATTGGTGATATAGAGAAAATTAATGCTTCATCAATACTACTATTTTTTTAAATAAATAGACATTGCATTAAGTATATAAAGAAGTGAAATTAATATTTACTTAGTTCAAGTTCATTTAGGATGGTTTAAGACATGCAGTTATTTTCTCCATTGATGAATTATAAATTGATACTAGATTTTTTTATTTTAATTGGCATAAACTTTAATTTTTGTGATACTAGATAAACAATAGGTTAATCATTTGGGTATTGTATGTTTTTAAACAGAAGACATTATGTAAGCAAGCTTTATAATTTAGATCATAGCTAGAATATGTTTCAAGCAAATCCAGTTTTCCATTTATAGATTAATAGTTGCTATTTAGAAATATAATAAATTTTAGATCATATTATAACTTTGAAGTATTTTTTCAACATCGAGCAATTGCATTCAATAGAAGTAATTCTTAAACAATCCAAATTTTTGAACGCTCGACGCGTCAACGCGAACCGAACCACTTGTATAGATTATCTAAAATCTCAGTTGATAACCTAAAAGTTCCACGAGTTTGAGATTTGCAAGAATATGCTCAAAAATCTGACATGGCAACAATCTTACCCATGAAATATTCGATTTTGTGAACCAAATACATTAATATCTCTTTACCCACCCAGACCATAATATTACCGGGGTTATATGAGATATACCACGAACCAAACGCCCAAAAGGGTAAAATATGAAACCATTAAATAAGGTAATGGCAAAGTTGCAGTGTTACCATTAAATGCAAAGTTGCACTTGAAAAACTTATTTCCCCATGTATAATAGATTTAAACTTATTTTCCAAATTATAATAATTCTTTCCATTTAGATTTACATGTCATATTTTTTATTTTTAAATTAAATAAATTACCAACCGCCCCCCCCCCCAAAAAAAAAAAATAAGTTTAAAATTGCCCAATATGCCAAGCTACGTCGAAACACTCCTTGGGTCTTCTTTACTAATCTTTCCCCATCTCTAAAATTGTCATTTTATGAACTTCTAATTAATCACAAAGGTATACGTTTGGTTTTATTTTATTAGTATATATGTTCAATAATTCCTTGAATCCCTCTCGTCTTTTATATTTTTCCAGTCAATTGAATGAACGGATCAAAGATTCATATAATAAAAGGACGATTGTTATTAATTTCTTTACGTCTCTTCTATAACCAACCTCATCAATTTTATTAGAATATATTTTTTAAAATTTTATTAGAATATATATAGAAATATATTTTCTTTCTGTTGTAACAAAATCCATTATGATGAATGCAAAATGCTGCTATATTCTACTACTCACTTCTCAATTAAAAGAGCCCATTGTCTTCCTTGTACGTTTTTGTCTTTTTTTTTTGGAGCAGTAAACTTATCAAATCTTTTACCAGCATAAATTTTCACCATGTTTCACACTTGCAGTAGGAATTCAAAGATTTGCATGCTGAATTCCTAATCTATTTTTCATATGAATGTGCTTTTGGCTTGAATTCAGAAGTATTATTCTCAGGCTGTCTTTGGGCGTTTGGGGATGGAGGATTTGCTAGGATGAGAAGTAATGTTAACAGTGTTTACGTTAATTATATATGTTTTTCTATTTTATTAGAAAAGAAAAAAAAGAAAAATATAACATGTAGGCTTAGATGACAAAAATTGTTATAATTTGGGAATAAGTTTTACAATATTATATATTGAGAAATAAGTTTTTCAAGTATTATAATTTGGTAAAAAACTCGAATATAACAGCATGCTCCATAAATATCACCACCAAATTAAACATTCCTTTCCAATCATGTGTGACACAATTACAACTTCTAATAACATTAAATGTTCTTAATTTTAAATTTCGCTTGTAAAGTTTGTGTTTGCACCAAACGATCTCTATGGTAATCAATCTTTAGAAAATTTAAGATCCATACATATATCAATTTATTAAGCATATATATCCATCTAAAAACCGAATTCCAAGTTCCAAACCTGGAATTGCTTAAATTCCCTAGTTGATAATGATCACTTTTTTAATATTACTCAAAATATTTATACTAATTATAAAGGCAAAACCTGAGTTTGTCTCACGAGTTGACTTGGAGACAAACTCAGTTTTTTAAAATTTCAAAACAAAATAAAAACTATCCATCACTACCTATTAGAGGATAAATATAATATTTAAATTTTATTTACATCATTTAAAAAAACTACTTATTAAAAAAAACTGCCACAAACTACACCTTATAATAATTATTTTATTTTCTCATATGCTCACTCACGTAATGAGTGCCCTGTGTCTTGTGTTTATTAAACTGGCTGGATATATCCTACTATACATGACTCCGACTCGTACAAGTTTAACCACATCTTTCATAAAAATAGACTTGGCAGGGTAAGGTCGAGTTGTAGTAAGGTATTGTAGTTTGCCAACCAATTTCCTGTATTGAGTAGAATATGCCAAAAGTGTGCCACCTTCCTTGGATAACCTAGTTTCTGGAAGTATAGGTGTTGGACAAGATTTGCATTCCAGGAAAACATTGTTAAGATACTATATTAGTGAGATATTATTGTATTAAGATATTATTATTATCATTGTAGTAAGATATTATTAGTGATTATAGGTATAGATGTGTCACCTTAGTCGGATGATTTGATGTTAAATTTGTAGTAACATCGCTCAAACTATTAATATCAACTAGATTTCTGCCCGCGCTCTGAAGCGGGTATTTTTTTTCTTGAGTTTTTCCGAAAAAAGATAAGATGATTAATTAGAAAACGATTATAGTATGCCAAAAATGGAAAAAAAAAACAATTAGTAATTTCTACATAACCATCCATCTAAACCTGACATTAAATTACCTTTCAATAGACACTTGAATCACCTTGATCCGACAAATAGAACAAAAAATATAAAAATAAAAGCCGACATGTTAAATCGTCTAACCCATAATTGTAAAGGATTAAATAGCATAAAGCATAAAAATATGAGGGTCATTTCATAAATAATACATGGAAAAAAATATTTGTTTATGAAGACCAAACATAAAAATTCTCTCTTAAATTCTCCACGAAACTCATTAATCAAATACAGCTTTCAGACCCTTGGCGAAAGTCGTAGATAACACAAGAACCTTTCAACTGAAACTTGAACAACCTCAATTGGACAAGTCGACCGAAAATTACACAATATTAGATAGACCGACAATCGAGACCACAAAATTTTAGAAGCATTTTTTAGAATCAAAACATCAAAATTGGCTTTTGATTCCTTCATGAAAGTTGTAGACCATGGAATTACCTTTAAATAGACACTTGAATCACCTTGATCGGTCGAATAGAAAAAAAATAAAAGAATTAAAGCCGAAACATTCAATCGTCCAACCCGTAATTGTAAGTGATTAAATAGTATAAATTATAAAAGTATGAGGATCATTTAATAAATAATCCAACAAAAAAAATGATTGTAGACCATGGAATTACCTTTAAATAGACACCCGAATCACCTTGATCAGTCAAATAGAAAAAAAAAAACAATTAAAGCCGAAACATTCAATCGTCCAACATATAATTGTAAGGATTAAATAGCATAAATTATAAAAGTATGAGGATCATTTAATAAATAATCCAACAAAAAAATGATTTGTTTATGGAGACCAAAATAAAAATTCCCTCTTGAATCCTCCACGAAACTTATTAATCAAATTCGGCTTTCAGGCCCTTAACGAAAATCATAGATCACACAATAACCTTTTAACCGACACTTGAACAACGTCAATCGGACAAGTGGACTAAAATTTATACGATATAAAATAGACCGGTAATCGAGACCACAAAATTTCAGAAGCATTTTTTTGAATGAAAACATTAAAATTGTTTTTTGAGTCCTTCATGGAACTTGTAGATCATGAAATTACCTTTTAATAGATATTTGAATCACCTTTATCGGACAAACAAAACAAAAAATAAAAGAATTAAAGCTGAAACGTTCAATCATCCAACCCAAAAATTGTGAGGGACTAAATAGCATAAAACATAAAAGTATAGGGATCGTTTGATAAATAAACCAGCAAAAAATTATTTGTTTATTATAAGCGGGGCCCAGTAATAGTAACTTTGTTTCAAACTTCCCAAAAAACCCTCAACCATCAACCGAAATAACAAAAAAACCAAGCACAAAAGTACCGAAATACCCCTAACAATTTGTTCTTGGGTGAATGTGGTGAGATTTCTCAACTAGTTTTTTGGTACATTCAATTCTCTTTTTAATGTATATTATAGATATCTATTCCGTATTTTTAATAACAAAGTTTAAAAATTTCAAGTCTACATATGCTAGAGTTTTTTACTAAACTAAATCATTTCAAAAACTTATTTCCCAATCTATAATATTTTTAAAAATTTCACTAAAAAAAATACTTTTAAAATTAATTCCCAAACCATAACAATATTATTGCCACCTAAGCCAATTTGTCATTTTTTTTTCTTTTGTAAATAAAATAGATAAATAAAAGTTAACAGGCCTTTAACGTCTGTCTTTACAGCACTAGTTCAGTAGTTCTTCCCTAACTAACCTTCACCTGTACTGAAATCTAGCTTTCTAAAATATCCAACTGAAAAAGCGTAACCCAAAACCACCTTAACATCCTCCGATCTCATCGTTCGACAACCATTGAAGCCCTTATAAGTCCATATATTTTGGTACTCCAAATTGGAGTACCAATAAGGACCAACAAAGATTTTATTTATAAAATGCTAGGTCATCCCTCATGTTCCTTACTTTTTATATTTTAAACAATCCAAACAAGGATTGGTCCTTTCCTTCCTTTCCTTTAAAACACCCTCATTTCCCATCCTATCCTGTCCTTTACTGATCCCTCAAAAAAATTATCCAAACACACTGTAAAAGCCCTAACTAACTCGAAGCAAGAACTCTCTGAACTTCAAGAAAATTGCCTAACTGATACCTGGAAATCCTTATTCAGACGAACCTGGCCGGCGAACTACCTCTGACCTCCACGATTTCGTTTCCTTTCAAATCCCTCGACAAAAGCCCTCAACTACTTTCAATTGATGGCTTTTCTAAAATCGAATAGTTTGAACTTCCATGTAGTATTTCATTTGATAGAGGTTTGAAATGGAAAATCGAAAAGTTAGGCCATCTCCAATGTAGCAGTAAAACGCCATTTTGGTGATGAAAAAAGCAAAAAATTGCTCCAATGAAGATGATATAACACGACTCCCAACGCGCACCAAAATAGCGGATGAATAATGCAGCGGCATATTTGCCTCTGCACTATTCATCAACGGCAAAATCTTTTTTTAAAAAAAATTATTTTAAACAATTTCTTTAATTACATTTATATCCTTTTTATATTTCACAATTTATATTTTGTTTAATATTTACATTTACTTATTGAATATTTATAAAAAAAAATTATATAATTAGAAAGATTTAATTAAGACCTTTAAAACAAGACCAATATTGAATATGTTTTTTCATAATTATTTTTCATAATTATTCTTAAGACTTAATTTTGGAGTTAAAAATTTCAACAATTTAACAAAAAATAAATAAATATACTTAACTTAAAATTACAACTTAAATAAAGTTAAAAACAACTTAAATAAAGTTAAAATTACAACTTAAATAAATTTTGATGAATAAATAATAGGGTTAAAGAGTAATATAGAATAAAATAATCAATTGACACCATTTTAGTGTTGTAACATTGGAGAAGGAAATTTTTTTATGTTGAAATATTCCAAAAAAATTCCATTTTTCATTTTGATGGGCACGTTGGAAATGCCTTAGAGAAGTGAACCATTAAAAGAGAAAGGAAAAAGCAAGATTATGGGCTGCAATTATTTCCACTGCAAACGACGAAAGGTTAAAGTGTTTTTTTTTTCTTCTCTTCAATTACAAACGGTGTCTGCTAATGTTTTTTTATTATTTTTTATTTACAAAAGGAAAAAAAAAATAACAAATAAGCTTAGGTCCAATAATTGTTATAGTTTGGGAATTAAGTTTAAAAGTATTATAGATTGGAAAATAAGTTTTGAAATGATATAGTTTGGTAAAAAACTCCATATTGCTATATTAGATGATGAGAACTTATTATATGGACCGGGTCCATCACGTCATCCATGGTCCCGACCAATAAGATTTTGACAAGTCAGATTTTATCATACAATTTCTAAAACCCTAGCCAATTAATGTCCTAAATTTAGGGACTTATTCTGTAAATCTCATCTGGCTAAACCTGGTGCTAAATTAGTGCCTAAATTTTAAAAAGAAATTTGACTTGTCACGATCTTATTGACCGGGACCACGAATGACATGATGAATCTAGTCCATCTAATAATTTCTCCTAGATGAGATGGAAATCCTGCCATAATTGTGTCAATCCACCAACGTATCCCTTCCTAATTATTTATATTATGCCTTATTTGTTTTTTAAGTATTAAAAATAACATTAAATAAAAGAAAATAAAATGAAATTTTCACTAATAATGAATTACAAGTGCAAATTTGGTACTGGATTCAAGAGCTTTATGCATCTGCAAATAGTTTGGTGTTGCACGATCTGCAAGTTTTGCTTCACTGAATTACAAGTGAGACACCAACAAGGGGTTGGATCAAGTGGTAAGCGGCTTGTTTCAGCTTAAGAAGGTCTCAGGTTCGAGACCTTGCGTACGCAACTGCTCCTGTTGGGAAACTCACCCACCATAACCAGGTGCGCGACGTGGGTCGGATCCGGATTAGGTAGGATACCGGATGCGATACCAAAAAAAAAATTACAAGTGAGACCCCTTAACGTTTTGGTGAATCCTTCTATTAGAGTTAGTAGGATACAGCTTGTTGTCAATTGCTTTTGGTAATTTTTTTAATCTTTGAACTAGCTCTTTGTAATTTTGCAAATAGTTTTTTCTTTCCTCCATAATAGATCAGGTGGCAAAATGAACCTGACCCGAGAAAAACTCGCCCGAAACCCTGAACTCAAACATGACCTGAATCCGATTGACAAAAAAAGTCAAACCTGAACCCATATGAACCTAAACCCAAAAAAATCCAAACCCGAAAAAACTCAAATCCGAAAAATCTAAAACTCAATAAAACCCGAACCGAACCTGAAAAAACCTGAATTCAATACTAATATTTGAAAATAATGAAATTTGTAATTAAATAAAATTTTTATAATTTAAATAATTTATAAATATAAATAAAACAAATTAATTAGAATTAATTTTAATTATAATCTTTTGAAATTTAATTTAATAAATAAATAAATATAGTTAAGTTCGACGTTAATTGGATAAATTAAATTAAACTAATTTGAAAGAACAAGTTAATGTCAAACTGTCAATTTATTAGCATGGACTTAATCTCCAAGATATCATCAAATCAGAAGCAGTCTAATAAACTTACATAGTTACACTATCAAAGGAAGAACCATTTTTCTACTAGAGCACTAGTGCTCGTTGATTAGAACTTAGTTAACAAGAGGGTATATCTAGGTGAAAACTTAGGGAACAAAATACAAACATTCTTAGGAATAATGTAGGATTGAAATTACAAGTTTACTTTCCACTCGTTCTCCTCGTCCCGAAACATGATCAACTATTATTAGCCGACTCATTACTAGCTTTCCCAATTACTTATTACTTGTTAGAAATTTAAGATACATCATATGTGTTATCTGTATTGGTTCGGCTTTACATGTAACACGTATTTTTAGGAACACATTAGGAACCTGATGTTTATCCATAATTGACATTGCATTGCATCTAGGTCATAGTAAATAAATAATAATTTCTGAAAATTTCATTTATGATGTATAGTTTTTTATATGAATATGTTTTAAAAGATAAATTAATAAATTACATATAAAATTTGAAAATATTAATGACATTATTCATCTGGGAAAAAATGGGTAAATGATCTGGTCAAAACCCAGTACAAACCAGAACCCGAATTAACCTGAGCCAAAATTGACCTGAATCTGAATCAACCTAACCTAAATTTAACCCGAATCCGAATCAACCTGACCCATTTAACCTGACTTAACTCAAGCGCGAACCCGAAAATGACCTGAACCCGATAACCCAAACTCAACCTAACTCATCCGATTACCACCTCTACTCGATAATAAAATAAACTAATTATTAAAAAATGAAAATTTCACTCAAGTACAAGGTTTAGCCTTAAATTAAAAATAAATCACATAACAAACAAAAAATAACTTTAATAATTAAAAGAAGACCTGTGGCACTGTTTGATGAAAGAAGCAAAACATGGGAGTTTTATTCCACCGGATGGGATAGTATTCATGTTTCTTTGAGGACCCTTTTCGAATACAACTTTTTTGGACCATAGCAGTTAAAGTTTATTAAGTTTGCTCTGGCAAACAACCAAAATCTAAAGAAGAAGCAGATATATACAGCAATTAGCAAGTTAGTTAGACCATGAAAAACACGTTGTCCTAGTCAAGATCTAAATGAAAACTCATCGGACCCATCAAATTTAATTTAATAAAATAAAAAGCATTGCACATGGGCATTTTGAGTTCTTGTTTGAATTACATATTCAATGACGTATACGCGTTGCAGACTTGCAGTCTTGCAGGATATATTTCATTTAAACTAACAACGTTAAGGAAATCGATTATGCTTCAGCAAAAAAAAAAAAAAAAAAAAACCGATTATGACATTCAATAAATTAATAAATAAATTTTTAAAAAATCCAATATCCATTTAATCTTCTATCAAATTTTTGTGGTGAAATTTGTTTTCACAATTTGTAGATTTTGTAAAGTGGTAAGAGAACTACCTTCTAAGTCTATTTGGATATCATGTTTATTAATAGTGAAAAAATATATGGCATAAAATGCATTGGTAACAGCTTAGGTCAATTTTTTAAGATATCTTCCAATCAATTACTGAGGAATATCTTCAACCTGCATCATTGCCATTTGCCAAGATGGTCAAATGTTAAAAAAATAGAACAATACTATATCAATTAGTTGTAGTATGATAGTATCTCATTAGTTTGGATTTTCTAGAATTGTTAAATAAAAAATACTTTTTGTCTCCCAAAAAATCACTATTTTTCATAAGTCACATATTATGTTGTGTTGATGCCACAGTAGTCAACAACGGGAGCGGAGCTCTCTGTCCTATGTCCTGACCTTTGTAAGGATTGTGTTGTACCAAAGATCTCTCGAGTTTTGAGCGAATACTTATGGCGAGGGTGTGCCAGTCAATTTACAGTAAATTGACAAAGTCTTACGAACAGTAATTTAGTGCTGGCTGCAGCGGATTTAAGATCAAGCGGATTGTGAGGACCGAATCAAAGTCACAAACGGATTGTTTAAATCATTGATTTAAATTTTCTTCATTTCATATCTGTTTCAAAGGTTTTTCTTACTCAAATCAAGGAAAAAAATAGCAAATGATTACTATTTCATTGATGGAAACGGATTACAACTGTTAATATGTCCAGAGACAAGATTAAAAGCAGTAAAAGTGGAAGAACAAGTATGAACTTGTAAGAAAAGCAGAGAAATTATGCAGAAGTTTGCAGAATTTCAGAGAAAAAAGTTCATGGCTTAGAATTTTTGCAGCTGGGCAAGTTTGTGTGAGTTGAGAGATGTCTGAAACCCTGGGGTGGCCTCCTTTATATAGGGGTTGGTCATGGGTCTTGGAGAGTCTCCATGGGCCTGAAACTCTTCTGATCTTGACTCTTCGCTGAAACGACGTCTTGTCGTTCTTCAGGAAACCTTCTTGGAATGTTGTTTGATGGACGAATGCTCTTTGAAAACTCCATTCTCCCTTGGAATACACTTTCTATCTTCAAATTAAAGCCAATTTCGAAATTCCCTTGGCCTGTGTCAACGCATGCTGCTGTTTCTCCCAAATGCGCGTTCTGGCAACGAATCTTCATGGAGAAAATGATGCGTCAAATCATTCGTGCGCTGGGTAAACGCTCATGTTCTTGCGTTTGGCAAACGAGCCTATGCTTGCGTTTAGCAAACGAGCCTGTGCTTGCGTTTAGCAAACAAGCCTGTGCTTGCGTTTAGAAAACACATAGGCTACATTTACATACTTTACTTGTGATAATTTAGAATTAAATTATGACCAATCTTGGGCTTAATTAATCAACTTGGGTTTGTCAGGCTTAAATCTAAAGCCTTTTACTAACAATATCCATAAGATGGCCAGAAAATCAATTAAGACTAACAAATCATCATTTTAATCCTGGCCATTCATCCTATTTTTCATGCTCATGGACAATTTTACCCCAAAATGTAAATTCGGGTGTCAACATTGCCCCCCTAAGCTTTAATCCTTTTAAGCTTGTAAATTAAATAAATTTGGCGCATAAATAGCCAAAAATCTTTTTGGATCCTTAACTCCTTCTTATGCATTTAAATTCTTGGAGAACAACCGCAATTTTATTTCATTGGTGGCACTTGGTTTTTTGCCAACTGACGTTTTGCATAAGTGGCTAGATTAATTTAAGCCAACAAAAACCTATTCCTTAATAAACGTAATTTAGATGGCCCATGTACTTAATTAAAGCCATAATAAATTAGCAATTTAACTAAGTTAGAAATTAAAAGTTGGAACCCGTTACTGAAGGCATTGTTTGCAAGCAACATTACGTTCCAAAGCCTTTAACAAATTCGGCCCACCCTTTCTTAAATTAAGGCCAAAATTCAAGCTTACTTAGTTTTTTTTTTTTTTAATTTAAAGCCGCAGATACGCATTTGGGGCGGCTAAGTCCACTAAACGTTTTCAAGTTAAAGATGGGTGAATAAGATGGCTGAATTTTGTGATAAGGCCATACTTTCTGCTATTTGAGCTATATCTTCTTCTGGAACTAGGTCCATCCCAGGTTCTTGTACTGGTTTTG
>AWWV01008630.1:0-33642 GCA_001974805.1 Corchorus capsularis
GGCTTAAAAGTGCAGCCCAAGTCGAAGTTGATTATGAAAGGGCTGGAAAGTCCATATACTCACCTTCCCAGTCCCACAAAGCCAACAAGGACGCCCGCACGTGTGAAGAATGAAGAATCGACATTAGATTGGATACAACATGATTCATCTTCTTCAAGTTCAACCTCCCATGTTAGCATTGACTCTCCCAAGACGACTTGCTGCATCCTCCCCTCTCGCTCTTCTTCTTAACCGTCGCACAGGTACGAAAAGGCTCTTCTGCTCTAAAATGTCAGCCACTTCATCAACTCCCCTGACTCACTCCATCTCTTTGCCGACTCAACTCGGCCAACCCGTCCAAATCGTTGCCGCTCCTGGACTTTCCGATACTGAATTCAGGTGAATTGCCTTTTTTTTTTTTTCCTGTTACTGAATTCAGGTGAATTGCCTTTTTTTTCTGTTTTCATTTCAAGTCTATGGCTTTTTGAAACTTTTGAGAACCCATTGGTTTCTGTTAATCATAAATATATTTTTACAGGAATGCGATTGAGTCATCTTTGTTTAAACAATGGTTGAAGAATTTGGAGAATGAAGATGGAATTTTGGCGAATGGGGACATGACTCTAACTCAGGTTCTTATTCAGGTATCTACAACGCTTGACTTATGTATCTATGTAAGACCTGTTTCAGTCAACTGGCTTATTTAATTTGAATTATGTTTAGTAATTCTTAGTTTTCTTGATTTTGTTGTTGTTGTATTGAGAATTGGGGAAAATTTGTTGCTAAACTTATTATAAGAGGCTATGTAATGGTTTGTTTTGTGCAAATTTGAACTTTATAAGCATTTAAAGTTTAAACTCTTGAAGTTTGAACTTTTTCCCTTCTTGCTCAGAAGTCAGAAAGTGGAGATGTATTCGGTAATAGTCTATTTCTTTGTTTATATAACTTTTGGCTGATTGGTATGCTTTGATAACAGGGAGTTGATATGTTTGGAAAACGTGTTGGCTTCCTCAAATTCAAAGCTGATATCATTGATAAAGGAACAGGAAAGAAGGTATCTGATCATCTTCTTGAAGATTCTTCCCAAACTGATTCATTACGAAATTAAGTACCCTTTAAATTAAGTACCAAACTGATTTCAGCCTTCACACATACATCTTGCCTAATTCCAGCATGCAGTTGGTCTGTTTTCTTTCTTATGAACTAAAACATGCTTAGGTTCCAGGTATAGTGTTTGCACGAGGACCTGCTGTAGCTGTGCTTATTCTTTTGGAGTCTGAGGGGGAGACTTACGCTGTTCTCACTGAACAGGTAGGATGATGTTTTAATTGAACTTTTTCTTATTAGTTTGTCTTTATGATAATTTGACAAGTAATTGAGTTCACAGTATGGCCACTTAAGTGTTCCTTCTTTATCCAAAACCTAATGAGCCTTTTTTTCATGCTCTCTAAGGCTAGGGTCCCCACTGGGAGGGTTGTTCTGGAATTGCCTGCTGGAATGTTAGATGATGATAAGGGTGATTTTGTTGGCACTGCAGTTCGTGAGGTCTCTCTCTCTCTCATGGCATAATGTTCACAGACACTAACATTTATCATACATTTGTTTACATGTGTATATCAGCATTTTTCTTTATTCTTCTGTGAACTGCTGAATGTTTGTGATTCACATTTAACCAAACATGAAGTTCGTAAAATGCACCTGTATTGGTCCTTCAAGATTTCCTATTCTTGAGGTAAAGAGTCATGTAATAGTGTGCTGGAACATACTTTTCCAGACATCTGTTTTTTTCCTTTCCCTGTTTAACTTGTTACTCTTCCACGTCTAAGTCTCTGTTGTGAGACCAATTTCCCCCCTCTGTGGGTTTTTCTCATAGATTAAATTCCAGTCTATTTAATATTTTACTTTTATGGATATGCTAATGTAATACCCGCCATTCAGTTGTGACAACATACTACTTTTTAAAGGAATTTGTTACAAGTTCCCTATGGTAGCTTTTACTTTTTAGCTATTTCTTGTTATTATACAAATGATGACTTGAAACTGACAGGTTGAGGAGGAGATTGGTATTCATTTGAACCTAGAAGACATGGTTGACCTCACAGCCTTCCTTGATCCATCTACTGGATTCAGAGTTTTTCCTTCTCTGGTATGTTGGCATCTTCAAAGAAGTATTTGACATATTCCTGAGTGCTTTTGTGAAATACCATTCCATGTTAAAAGTCCAAGAACCATGATTTTGAAATAGGAATATTAACCACATGTAATTGTAATGGGGACTGTTTGCTAAGAATTTTTGCATTATAGACTTATAGTCATTTTGAGAATAATATGCCAGTTTTTGGGCACATTCATGCTGTGACTTCTTAGTAGTTTGATATTTATTTCTTGTTTTCCATGCAAGGGAGGGTGTGATGAAGAAATTGGCCTTTTCTTGTACAGAGGGCATGTTGAGAAAAACACTATTACACAGTTGCAAGGGAAGGAGACAGGTCTTGTCGAACATGGTGAGTTGATAAAGGTTCGTGTAGTTCCTTATGAGAAACTCTGGCGTGTGACTCCTGATGCGAAGACTCTGATGGCAATTGCTATCTATGAAATGGCAAAGAAAGAAGGATTATTACCTCAGAAATCTTAATCTGCCAACATCTTTCATTACTGGCTCCATTTCGTAGCATGGTTTAATAAGTCATTTTGATATCTTGGAACCATGAAATTGTACTAGAAATCAAGTTACTCAGTAGCCTGTATAAAGATATTTGAAACTGTCTAATGCTGCTAACAGGCAGACCAGTTCACTTTTCTTGCTATATGGGAAATAAATTTTGCAGTAATTGGGTTCTACTTTTATCATTATTGTGTATAGTGATAGTGACAATACGCTGAATTACCAAATCCTTGAGGTATAAAATGAGATGATAATTTCCATGGCAGTTCCAGAGTTTTTGAATGTGTGTTTTCACTTTTTTATCCTTTGTTGGGTCTTTATATAGAGTTTGTGTTATCAAGTGCTTTTCTACTGCCTACTGCTACCAGTGGAATACTCATTCCAGCATCAGATTTTGCCTTTTTCCTGGATTGGGATGGTCAAAACTCAAAAGGGAAAAACATGCAAGTGTTCACCGCCCGGGAGTATTGATTAACAGCAGAATATGAGCCGTCCAGGGCTCGTTTGTTGGGGAAAAAAGTGATTCAATTGTCCCAGAAACCTTGGGAGTTTAGATTGTTTTTAATGTGGTTCGGGTTCCCCCTAAATCGGAATGTGAAATTTGAATCCAATGAACGCTTGTTCAGAGCCTACATTAATTGGGCCGCATGTGAAAATTTGAATGAAGACACATCTCTTTAAAGAGAGATCCTATCAGAATGTTTAGGCAATACCGTGGAGGAATCTATTTGGCATCCTTAGACAAATTATGATATATATATATATATATACATATATATATATATATATATATATATATATATCATAACAATTTGGAGACTGCTCATATCTAACCATCCAAGTTACTATTATTTGGTAAAGATCACAAGGAGTCCAGGATTCAATGATTAGCTGTTCAGCTTCATTTCCATAACAATCAAGACATCAATTCCCACATTGCCAGGCTATATGGTTTGAACAGCTTTTCCCATTCTAGTTGAAGCATTGAAGAAACTATTTTATTGCTTTTATTGCATTGAATTTCATCTATGTTCTCTCAGATCATTCCTAGAAATCATAAACCAGAGACTATGAAAGCAAGAACCTTATACATAGGATACAATGATTTCTACAAATACATACACCAAATCTGATAAAATCCTCAGACCTTACTGGTCACAAAATCTTTGTCACTTGCTTCCCATATGGTGGTGCCATCACACGCACATATCTTCTTGTAATTTTCACCAACCCCAGCACTTCGGGCTATCACTGCAGCTGTCAGACCAGGATCTGACTTATCTTCAGTCTCATATACTGCTATTGACCGCCCAATGAGATCAGCAACTCGAAGCTTCTCTTTCACACCAGTGTAGAAAGCTTCACCTTTCTCATCCACATTTAGAGTTCCCAGGTCACCCAGTGGCTGAAAAGAAAAAGGGAAGATTAAGTAACACAATTTACACCAAACAAGCTAATAATGAATATAATGGAGAAATCTATCCAGGAAAATAAGAGTTCAAATGGGTCCAATTTATATTCCATGGGAAATAAAAAGTGAGAAATATAAAACCCAGGGATTGCAGAAGTTGGAACAACCTTGTTATCAGTTCCTCCATTTGATGGATTAAACACTTTCCCTGTACTTGCTGCACCTCTTGTCAAATCACCGAATTCATTAATAGACCAACAATGTTTTCCAGGTGACAAACCACTAAAATTGGCTTCAATCCTAGCCAATTCCATACTCACTTGAGCTAAGCGAACTACACCAAAAATTTTTGGACCTTTGAACTCAGCAACAGCAGCAGAAATTAGAAAGTCTGCAAAAGGAAGGACAAGGGTAATACTTTGAGAAACTATAGTTGTTATTTATGAGCAGGTGAATTTGCACCATCTAGCAAATAGCATGTATAAAAACATGCTAGGTAAAG
This sequence comes from Corchorus capsularis, assembly GCA_001974805.1. Lineage (NCBI taxonomy): Eukaryota > Viridiplantae > Streptophyta > Magnoliopsida > Malvales > Malvaceae > Corchorus > Corchorus capsularis. The sequence continues at coordinate 4,558 of AWWV01008630.1, forward strand.
ACCATTTTTCAAACATTAAGGTAATCAGAAATGAATATATGTTCTTTCGTTATTAGTTATTCACTGAAAGCTGCAAGTGAACTGATTGCCAAGGAAGACAAAGGAAGCAGCCCTGTTATAAGTATTTAGGATATCATAGCATTGAAGTAACATCAGAGCCATAATATTGCAATTAACAAAAGAATTATGAAATTTCAAGGACCTTCATTAAGAGTGTTTAGGACTGCTCACCATTAGTGGCGAATTCCTAAAAAACCTAAAACAGATAGTATGACCAGAGTACCAGAGTACCTAATCTTTCCTTCTATCGGAACATTAAAGGTTAGATAAACGACACATAAATCGTGTATTACTAAGAACAAATCTGACTTTCCCTTCATTCTGTTATTAGCATGCATAAATAAGCCCAAGCATCATCTGCATCAAATTAATAGGTTAATGTACCCAACATAGTTTAGAGATTGATAGACAAACCTTCTGGCACCCCTTGGCCAATTAATCTAGCTTTTCGACCAGTCTGCTCCAATGCATCAGTCATGGTTTTCACAGGCGTAGAACCACGAATTCTCACAACTTGATTGCTCAAGTCCACTTCCACACTCTTGACACCTTCGCAAACAAATACAAAATCACACACCATAATTGAGTAATTAAAGCAAAAAAAAATAACATGAAAATGAGAATAAAAAAATATCCATTCAAATTCAAATCATGTAAAAGGATTATACATGCCCAAAGAGATTGCTATCGCCTTACCATTAACTGTTTGTAACTTATTCTTGACCGCATTAACACATCCTTCACATTTCATATCCACCATATATTCAGTCTGATACGATAATCAAGACCCAAAATTTCAGCTTATCAACAAACTTTAAGGAATAATCAGCAATAACTATCCAATCATGTTCAAGAGAAAACCCAAATTCCCAACTTTAATCAACTTCGATAATTAAATTAGAACAAGCAAGTAAGACGAGTAACTTACAAGAAGGTCCGGCAAGGAACCATTTTCCTACAAATTGAATAAGGAAAGAGTCAGACTTTATCACAAATAATAATGAAGAAGTGCAAGATTTGATGTGAAAACAAATGGGCAGTGCTCAAAATTAGGGATTTGATATCAAACCTGAGCTGTGTTGTGATCAGATGTGGGTGTGTCCATGTGAAGGGCAGTGGGAGGGCTGGTGAAGGTTCTTGTAAGGCCTAAGCGATTTGGTGGTGAAGATAGGAAAGGAAGATTTTGGGTATTTTGGAAATGAGAAGATTTGGAAGAAGAAGAAGAAGCAGCAAAAGCTGTGGGCAGAGCAGAGGCTGCAGCTATGGTAGTTGCTGTGGTCAGCGACCTCAAAAATGCCATTTCTTTTAGTTTTGGTTTTTTTTTTTTTACTGAGATGGTTTAGTGAAGGCGCGGTTGGTCGCGAGTCGCGACTTAGCTCGCTTTCCAGATGCTTCTAACGGTCCAAAGGCTAACGCCTAACATTTGGTAGATATTCTATTTTTAGAATTTTTTTTTCCTTTCATTAAAAAAAAAAAGCTTCTTTTTCCCCTTGTTAGAAATTAGAATTCTAATGTGGCCAAAAAAAAATATTAGAATTCTAAAGAATTTTCTCTTGGGTACTAATTTGGCGTGTGTTATGCTAATTTTTCATTTTAAATTAGATGGAAGCTTAGTATAAATATATATAAATAAAGATAAATATCATAGTTAAGGAAAATTTTGTTCTAATTACTTCCAAGTCAACTCGTTATTATGAATCGTCATCTTGCTTCTTGTTGCAGCAAGTCAACTATATATCTTATTTGTCATCATTGTAATTCTTAATGGAAGAGACATAGCCAGAAATTACTTGAAACATGCACGTATAAATGACAATACATGCATATACATATAAAGTATGATCAGTTGGCTTCGATGGAGCAGCTTCCAAAGTTGAAAGAAATCTGTTTATATACATAAGGCTCATCGCTACTTTGATTTTAGCTTCATAGAGCAGCTGGCAATACAAAGTTCCAATCCAAAAAGTGTAAATCCTAAAACTATGGTTTACATCGCCAATGATCAATCTGACAAAAATAGTCCTAACAAGCTGCATCTATATAATAGGGATATGTATGAAGGGAGTTGAAGTAAATATTCAAACACTTCCTTCATTCCTCTAATTACCAATATGAAGAGCAAAAATGTTCAACTGCTGCCAAAATTGGTGCCCGTTTTCATACTTGCTCTTGTTTTCATGTTAAAAAATCATGTAGTTGCTGAGGAAAAAGAGGGGGAAAACAACTTGTCAACTTACATTGTTCATATGAAGAAACCAGAGGGAGTACTCAATGGAGTAGAATTGGATAGTTGGTATCAATCAATCCTTCCATCAAGCCAACAAAAACGGATGGTTTTCACCTATCGAAATGCAATAACGGGATTTGCTGCAAAGTTAACATCAGAGGAAGCAGAAGCAATGAAAAGAAAGGAAGGGGTCATATCTACTCGTCCCGAAAAAGTATATTCTCTACATACAACACAAACTCCAAGCTTTTTGGGGTTACACGAAAACCTTGGATTTTGGAACCAATCAAGTTATGGAGAGGGAGTCATTATTGGAGTCTTAGACACTGGGATAACACCAGGTCACCCTTCATTTAATGATGAAGGAATGCCTCCACCACCAGCCAAATGGAAAGGGAAATGTGAATTCGAGTATGGATGCAATAACAAGCTGATTGGTGCTAGAAATTTTGCAGAAGATGGAACTCCAGCAACTGATGATGAAGGACATGGAACTCACACATCAAGCACTGCTGCTGGAAATTATGTGAAGGGCGCAAATGTGTTTGGAAATGCTTTTGGTACAGCATCTGGTATGGCACCTTTAGCTCATTTGGCAATGTATAAGGTATGTGGAGATGAAGGTTGTGCAGAAAGTGCAATATTGGCTGCAATGGACGCAGCCATTGAAGATGGAGTGGATGTCCTTTCACTTTCATTAGGAGGCGGTTCAGTTCCCTTCTTTGATGACTCAATTGCTGTTGGTGCATTTTCAGCTATTCAACAAGGAATATTTGTGAGTTGTTCAGCTGGAAACGAGGGTCCTTATTATGGTACATTATCAAATGAGGCCCCTTGGATTCTTACAGTAGGAGCAAGCACTATTGATAGAAGCATAGCAGCAATAGCGAAGCTAGGAAATGGGCAGACAATTGATGGTGAATCACTTTATCAACCTAAAAATTTCCCTTCAACATTACTACCTCTTGTTTATGCAGGGGCAAATGGTAAGGCATCATCTTCATTTTGTGCCCCTGGATCATTAAGCAATGTTGATGTGAAAGGTAAGGTAGTTTTATGTGAAAGGGGTGGGAATATTGGAAGAATTGACAAAGGCCAAGAAGTGAAAGACAATGGCGGCGCTGCCATGATTCTCATGAATGACAAGGATGATGGCTTTAGTACATTAGCTGATCCTCATGTACTTCCTGCTACCCATGTGAGTTATGCTGGTGGTTTGAGCATTTTTGATTATATAAACTCAACATCAAATCCAACGGCTACAATCTTGTTCAAAGGTACTGTGATTGGAAACCCATTTGCTCCTGCGGTCACTTCTTTTTCGTCGAGAGGCCCGAATTTTCAAAGCTCTGGGATCTTGAAACCAGATATTGTTGGACCTGGTGTTAGCATTTTAGCAGCATGGCCTGTTTCCGTGGAAAACAAGACAAATACAAACTCGACATTTAACATGATTTCTGGCACTTCCATGTCTTGTCCTCATCTTAGTGGGATTGCTGCTTTGCTTAAAAGCTCCCATCCTGATTGGTCTCCAGCTGCTATAAAATCAGCTATTTTGACTACAGCTTCATTGGTAAACCTTGGAGGGAAGCCCATTATTGACCAGACAAATGCTCCTGCTGATATTTTTGCAACTGGTGCAGGCCACGTCAACCCATCAAAAGCAAATGATCCTGGCCTTATTTATGATCTTCAACCAGATGATTATATTCCTTACTTATGTGGCCTGAATTACACTGACGATGAAGTAGGTACAATTGTGCAACGAACTGTGGATTGCTCTAGTGAACCAGCAATAGTTGACACAGAGCTAAACTATCCTACGTTTTCCATTTTATTACCGGAGTCTGGTTCTCAGACATACACGAGAACTGTAACAAATGTTGGCCCAGCTTCTTCATCTTACACCTGTGAAGTTATTGCACCAGCAGGAGTCGATGTTACTGTAAAACCCAATCAGATTTCCTTTACAGCTGTGAACCAGAAGGTAACTTACTCGGTAACATTTAGCAGACAAGAGAACATCAGCTTGCAATTTTCCCAAGGACTCCTCACGTGGGTTTCTGCTCAGCATAATGTTTCAAGCCCAATTGTTGCCATATTCGCAGAATGAAGTACCAACTTTTCATTTCAAAGCTTGTTAAGTTATTATATTATTCAAGCAAGTAGACCAACCTTTTTTTAATTTTCCCTAATAATAATTGCTTTTAGTTTAGTACACTTGTTTACGATATTGTTGTCATTATTCAAGTTTTACCATAATTTATGTTATTAATCTCATTTATCAGTTTCATTCTGTTTACCATAACTCTATCATTCTCTCAAATTCTCAAACTCTTCTATTCTATAATATTAATGACTTCAAATACATTAATAATCAAATTTTGATGCCGAATTTTAAAAAATCGGCCGTTACGCGAAGTAATTAACGGCCCTTACGTAACGGTTTTTTAAGGCACCGTGTTTTCGATTTGCATGTGTCGCGGCCGCAACAGTTATGTAACGGCCGCGGTGGAGGTTAAAAAACAGCGGCAATTTCCATTATCCTCGTTATAACAAAATATATTTAATTATGACTCTTTTAGTTTTAATTAGACCGAGTTAGTTGGAGGCCTTTCTTTTAATGAAACAAATAAATACCCAAGACTCGCTCCACTGCGGCGATACCCTCTTTATCATTTATACACATGACAATTTCCACGCTCACAAATTTAAAGATTAACAGAAAATATTACCCGAACAGAATTAGTATTAACCGAATGAACCGGCAACTTTTTTTTGTAAAACAATAACTGAACCGAAGTTTCCTATTCCGAACATTAACCGAACTGAATTCGGTTAACCGGCTGGATTATATTTTAATTTAAATTTAAAATTTATTAACCGAATGAACCGAATACTATGTTAGTAAAACATTAACCGAACCGAAGTTTCCTATTCTAAATATTAATTGGACCAAAATATTTCGGTTAACCGACTGAATTATATTTTAGCTTAGATTTAAAATTTTATTGCTATAATAATTCACACTTTAAACATCTTGATTTACTTAAATATCCAATTATTTAAATATTCGACATCACCAAATAATTATAAATAAAAAAATTTAGATATTTAAGGACATTAAGTTTCATATTTAGTATTTTTCTAATTGAAGATGTATAAAAAAATATAGAAAATATTAAATTTTATATATTTTGGTTAATTATTCGGTTATTTCAGTTAACCGATGTTTCAAACCGAATTAATTAAAAACCTAAATTCTACGGTTGGTAATTCACTAATTCTATTTAAGCTGAATAATGCACACCCCTACAAATCATCTTTATAGGGTATTAATGAGTTAAATTAATAAAAGAAATGAATAAAAGAAATTAAATTAAATTAAATGACCAAACTGTATAAGATAAAAAGTTTGAGGATGAAAGCACGTTAAACGTAAATGTTCAAGGGCCTTAACATAAAATAAATTAAGTTAAAGGTCTATAAAAAATATTGGAAGGACTTAAAAGCGTAAAATTGAAAAGTTTGAGGGTTATTGCATAAATAACCCTTTTTAGGTGACCATGGGACAAGTGTCACCCCCAATTAAAACACTTGTAACCTCTCGTGAAAGGGGGTTATCATTATATATTTTAGATCTCATTCACTTTCAAAACAGTTACTATTTATAATTTTGGCCTAGTATGCATAAAGATTGATTGAAATGTCATATCATAAACTAATGAAATTTTTTGAAGAAAAAATTACGGCCGCGACACCGCGACGCGTTAAGTAAAGTTCGCAACACCTGCAACCGCATCCGTGACAGGACCCGTGATTGCGAATACTATGGCATATTATTGACCACCCTGCAATTGGTTCTAATCTCCTTGACCACCCCGACAGCAGCAAATCACCTATTTTCAATATTACCTCAACAAAGGCATTGAAAAATTCATCTTGATCTTCACTGAAAAGCTTGACATACTCTCTAGTCTGAGGAAACGTGTAAAGTGTTTGATCAAAATTCAGAAATCCCCTCCCCTACAACCAAAATCTTTGAAGTGTTGGTTATCGAAAACTCGAGGCGTTGTATCATAATGTCCTGTTACATTTTCATTTCCACCAAGGGGACAAAGCCTGTTTAGCTTTTCTCTATAACATGGTTCAATGGCAGGCTCAGGCTTCCCTGAACCAGCCTGATTGTAGAGCCTGAACATGATTAAGAAACACTTTGCTTCGCTAATGGAGTGTGAAGCAGACAGGGGTACAAGATCCTTGACGCGGACAGGTTGAATTGGCTGAAAAGATCAATGAGAAAACTCGCATTTGCTCTCGGGCTCGGCATTATATTGTTTGAATCTTCTTGACTTGCTATTAAGCTATCTTTTCTTCCTAGCCTCACCAACCAATCTGGTCCTCCAGCAGGGGTGGAACCAGAAAACAAATATTGGGGTAGTCAAAATAAAATATTAATAAATTTTTTATAATAAAAATTAATAAAAGTCAAGAAAAATGAAAACATAATTCCAAAAAAGTTGAAATCAAGAATACTTGATTTATGTAGTTTGTAGAGTGACTTTGTAAAGAGAAAAAAAAAATTGAAAATCCAACTTCTTTGGAAAACTAATAAGAAGTTCTTTTTTTAAGAGAACAAACTAATAATTAAACGGGTAATTATTTGATACACCGACGGTGTAAATTTTGGTTAAAAACTTGAAAGCAATTTTAGTTTTTATAATGGAATAAAAATAGAAAGAAAAATCATATGAATAAGAATAAATTGAATAATTCGGACATACTCACATATATATCAATAATTGTAAAAGGAGAACTTATTTGTATTACTTGTGTTGATTCCCTTCTTGATTTCCAAATTGAAATTGAAAAAGATGAAGAAGCTTTTTAGTCTGCTACAAGAGGTGAAGAAAACGAAATAAAAAAAAAAAAAGAGAGAGAAAGAAGACAAAGTGTTTCTTTTGGGTTTACATAAAGAGAATGAGAATAAGGCTTGTAGGGTAAGCCTTTACTTTTTGGGAGTTTCATAAAGTGACCAAGTAATGAGGAAACAAATTGTGAATACCAATAATAAATAGACATATGACTACTAATTAAACAACCCCATGCGATTTTAACCAATCCCTTTAGATTTTATCTTTAGATTTTGACCATCCGTGTACTGTTTTCTTAACCAAAAATTTTTTTGGATAGCCAACAATTTTTTCTAGGAGTAGCAATTTTTAATTTTTTAAGCCAATTGGAGGCCATTTTTGATGCCATATAACTAAGTGACAGGTATTGGATGGGATAATATATATTTCTCCAAAAGCCACATGAAAAACTTTGCTTTAGGGATAGTTTTGATAATCCATATTGCATTCCATGGTAAATGAGGTAGTTCAGTGGGATAACATGTCTTTTTGTAGATGATCAGGCATCAATTAAGGGTTGTTTCTGCCAATTGAGGCATGTTCTTCCCAGCAATGCCTTTATCTATTTTTACCCTCTAATTCTGCAGTAAATTGCCTCCCCCCACTCTCCTTCAACCTTTGAAATGGAATGGTTATCAGTTTTGAAATGGGAAATTTATACATTCTTTATATGATATATTTTGGCCCAAAAAAATCTTTATATGATATTTACAATACTAAAAATCAAATAGGTATATAAAAAAAAGTAAATCTAAAACTACTTGATTTCTTTTTTTTATATATAGTTACTTTCTTAATAAAACCCACGAACCTTCTTAAACCCACCAACTCTTGAGCTATTTCCCTTTTGTCCCAAACCCAACAACTTTAATACCCCTCTCAAACCCAACAACTTAAAAACCCCTCTTAAACCCAGAAATTCTCCAAGCCAACCAGCCCATTAGCTCTATCCCTCCTTCAAACTAAACCCAAAATCCCACCCCATCTCTTTCTCTTTTCCCTTTGTTTCGGAACTGTCCAGAGACCATGAGTGACGAATATACTTCCATTAAAGTAAAGGAACTAGACATGATTAACCCAACAGAAGACAACCCCATGATTAACCCAACAGAAGCCATTTCAGAAAACACTTACCTCTTTATTGTAATGAAAAAAGCAAAATGCATGGCCAGCTTACACTTGCCTCTCCATTGTAATGAAAGAAGAAAAATGCATAGCCATCTTAGCTCTCCCAACAATACCTAACAGTTGTCCTACTCTATTGCCAGTCCGTGGTTTCGATGTTGTTTCTGGCCATCTAGGGAAGCTCGCTTTAGCTGATGGCTCATTTGCTATCGATTTTGCTAACATCACCTGCTACTCTGTTCTCTCCGGCCTTGTCATGGGAATGGAACCCATATGCGGCCAAGCTTTTGGAGCTAAATGATACAACCTCTTCGGCCTTACCATGCAAAGGATGACATTGTCGCTCTTCTTAAATTCACTGCTGATCTCTTGTTTGTGGTTCAATGTCAAAAATCTCCTCCTCTTCTGCGGCCAAGAGGAGGATACGGTCAATCAAGCTCACTCCTTCATCCTTTATTCTCTTCCAGACCTTATGGCACAATCCTTTTTGGTTTTTGCAGCCTTTACGCATATATTTAAGGACACAATCCACCACCTTGCCTTTCACTTTCTACTCTACTTTGGTTATTCTTCTACACATCCCCATAACCTACCTCCTTGTCTCGGTGCTCATGCTAAGAATCAAAGGTGTTGCTCTCGGCTCTACTTGGACGAGCATCAATCTCGTCGGTTCATTGATTCTTTACCTCAAAATTTCGGGTGTTTATAAGAAAACTTGGGGTGGGATTTCTTGGGAGTGCTTCAGAGGCTGTAGGTCCTTATTGAATTTATCCATTCCAAGTTGTATCTCAGTTTTCTTGGAATGGTGGTGGTATGAAATAATAACGTTGTTATGTGGCTTGTTAAATCCACAAGCAACCGTTGCTTCGATGAGCGTTGTGATTCAAACAACTACTATAATATACATTTTCCCATCATCTCTGAGTTTTGGTGCGTCAGCCAAAGTTGGAAATGAGCTTGGAGCTAACAATCCCAAGAAAGCAAAATTTAATTTAATTTATTGTGATTAAAATTTATTCTATCCCTTTAACAAGAATTCAAAGTTTTTTAAAATAAAAAAAAAATCGTAATGTGCAAGTATTTCATTTGACTTATGATTAATTTCAATTATTATTTACTAGAAAAAATTTTAATTTGCTATTTTACTATGTTAATATTTTGCTTTAATTAATGGGATAATTTCTTTTGAAACTTTTATGATAAATGTCAATTAATTTGACGAATATATGAATGGATAGAATACAATTAATGAAGAGTTTAAATAAAAAAAAATGATAATAATTTTTAAATATATATATGTTTTATTTGAAAAAATCTCAAATTAAGAGAAAATGACACATGGCATCTTTTATGGACAAAATTGATAGTATGTTTAAGATTTTAATTTTCATTTAATTTAAACACATTAAGTCACGTGCAACGCACGTGCAAGTGTAAACTAATATTTTATACATGTACACACTAGATAAAGACATAATAATACAAGTAGTTTACTAGAAAGAGAAAGTAAAGTAAGAACATTTTTCCATATGAAACCCATGCATCTTTTTCATTTACTTGAGCTTATCAGGTATTTATAAAATTCATATATATCATGTTTACAATACTAAAAATCAAATAAGTAATAAAGGAAAATACTAAAATCTAAAATGATTTTTTAAAAATCCCTAAATAACAAAATATCTAAAATAATCTTAATTAAAATAATAAAATTTAAAGTAACTAAAATACTAAAATAATGGAAAAATATCAAACTGTACAACCACAGCATGCAAACCGCACGTGGACTGCACGACTGTCATTTACAATCTTTATATGATATATTTTGGCCAATGATATTCACAATACTACAAATCAAATAAGTACAAAAAAAAAAAAAAAGAAATCTAAAACTACTTGACCTTCCTTTTTCTTTTTTGGTACAATATCAAAGGTTTGAAAATTACAAGTTAGTAATAGTAAAGGCCATAAAAAATGAGTCCAGCATCGTGCGGCTTTGGTTGTCGTATTTAGTGTTTCCTTTGTAAGTTGTGAGCTCCTTTGAAGATTCCAACCCTCTCAGAACCCTTCACCAACTTCTGGATGTCTTCAAAGGTCGACTGTTGCATCCATCCCACACTTGATTTCCCTCCAATATTGTTGCCCATCCTTGCACCATAACCTCCTCACTCCATGATGCTTTCTGCTTGGAAGCTCTTAGTTATCACCACCATTACGTTTCGCCATTTCCTTTTCTCGCTATAACAGCTCCTCCATAAGTTTTTTTTCTTATTCATCTCTTTTTATCCCAATCCATTGAAAGGTCTTCTGCAAATTTTTACATTTTCGAAACTATCAGTTCAAAGTCCAATAACTGATTTATGACAATTAAAGAAAGAATAAAACCCACAAACCCTCTTAAACCCACAAACTTAAAAACTTATTGAGTTATTTCCCTTTGTGTCCTAAACCAAACAACTTAAAAAACCTCTTAAACCCACAAACTCTCCAAGCCAGCCAACCCATTAGCTCTATCTCTCGTTCAAACTAAACCTAAAATCCCGCTTCATCTCTTTCTCTTTTTTCTCTGTTTCTAAATAGTCTAGAAATCATGAGTCTGGACGACAACGATTATACTTCCATCAAAGTACAGGAACCAGACAACCCCATGATAAACCCAACAGAAGTCCAGATTTTAGAAAACACTTGCCTCTCTCTTTTAATCAAACAAGCAAAATGCATGGTCAGCTTAGCTCTCCCAAAGATACTAATAGCTCTTCTACTCTATTGTTGTTCCATGGTTTTGATATTGTTTCTTGGCCATCTAAGGGGAGCTCGCTTGCTATTGGTTTTGCTAGCATTATCGGCTATTCTATTCTCTCCAGCCTTGCCATGGGAATGGAACCCATATGCGGCCAAGCTTCTGGAGCTAAAAGATACAACCTTTTCGACCTCACCATGCAGAAGATATATTGTCGCTTCTCTTAACTTCAGTGCTCATATCTTCTTTGTAGTTCAACATGAAAAATATCCTTCTCTTTTGCAGCCAAGATGAGAATATCACCAATGAAGCTCAATCTTTCTTCCTTTACTCCCTTCCAGACCTTCTAGTACAGTCCATTTTGCATCCTTTGTGTATATATTTAAGTGCTAAATCCATTACTTTGTTTCTGACTTACTGTTCTACTCTGACGATTCTTCTTCACATTCCCATTAACTACTTTCTTGTTTCTATTTGGAATCAAAGGCATTGCTTTAGGCTCCATTTGGACGAACATAAATGTATGGAAAAACCCAAAGATAAATGAATTTTCATGAACAAATAAAAAAATCCCAAATAAACTAGACTACCAGAGAACATCCAAATTCATAATTCAAAGAGCTTTTAAAAACTAAACACAAATATCGTTAAAATAGAGAAAACCTAAACAAATAAAAAAAACACCTAAAATCGTATCATAATATCTATCTATACCTATATATTAAAGTTATCATCAAACTGTTGTATGCTCACCAGTTGGTTTTTATCCTTCTAACATTGGCTAAATGATCAATTCAGGATATAAGATTTGCCCGAAAATCCAATTGAGGATATAATGTTTGAGTAGGTAACAATTCAGGATATAACGTTACGAAAAGGTTACAATTAGGAATAATTTCAGACGGTTCCCATCGCTTGACCCACACGCGCCGTTAATTGATGACGTGGCTGACACGTTTGGCAATAAAAAATTATTAAAAAAAAAATGAAAATCAGATATAATTTAAAAATAATTAAATTTTAAATTTATTTGGTTATAAAATTAGGTTTGGGTTCTTTATAACAGACCCTAATTTATTTTCTTCTTCTTCTTCTTCTTCTCGCGCTTCTCCCTTATTCTTGAGCTTCTTCCATCTTCTCATTATGTCAGCATCTAGTGAATCATCAAGGTCTTCAAGTGGGTTTCAATATGGGTCTCTAGATCTTGACAATTATAGGTTAATATTGGCATCATATCTTGTTGAATGGGATTACGAGGGAGATCCCCTATTTTGTTATGGCACCAAGATGGACATCCTGGACCAATGGCAACCCAGGAAGACGATTTTATGGCTGCCCAAAATGGAAGGTGAATATGGATTTATGTTTTTGAAGTTTTACAAAGAGTTTGTTTGTTCATGATGAAATGATAGCTGTTGAAAATTTTTGGATTGCAGGATAAACCTAAATCTTGCAAGTTCTATGTTTGGCATGATCCTAGATTCTGGAAGAGGCAAGCACAAATTCTGAAGCAGAATGTTGTGGCTGTTGTTGAAGCTGAGTTAATTGAAGAAAATGCAAGGATGAAGAATGAACTGAAGAATTTGAAGAGCAAACTAAATGAAGGGAATAGTTGGAAATTAGTAAAATTTGGGTTGGCTCTGTTTTTTGCTGTTGTAATTTGGTTGTTTGTCAATGGAATTAAGTTGTTGATGCAAGGCAAAAGGTCCACCCTTTATGCCTTACAATGACTCTGTTTCACCTGTAAATTTCAATGTTTAATGTTTGAATTAATGGAAAAATATCCTTTTCTCTGCATATCCACTGTCAACTTAATTCCAGGTACTAAAAAATGGGCAAGTTATCATACTAGAATCATCAGTAATTCATTCATCATCATGCCCATAAAAGGTTCAAATCTGCATACATTAACTACCAACAAAAAAAAGTTTAGGCTAACACAAATACAGACTCGTTGTTTAGGCTAATGAACTTGAACTGAGTCAATATCAAATATAGTTTCAAATTCAATAATTGTTTAGGCTAACACAAAAATAAGATAAGTAACTACCAAATGCCCAGAAACAAATAATACTCCCTCAAAACAACTTTTTCTTGCCCTTCTATCCCTTGGACCTTGCACTTGGACTATCTTGGGTACCAATGACCTCGGATCCAGACCTTTGTGCATGTTTCTCGGGCTTCTCCTCATTGGTCCCTTGTTTGCCTGGTTGGTGGGTATGTTTTGAGCAGCTGGTGTTGGTTTCTTCAACTTTGCCACTGAAGCTGAACTACTTCTTCCTCGTTTTAGCCCCATGGTGGTTACCAACAGCATCAACCCAGCTGCAATCACCAATTCCAATGAAATTTGAAAGTCAAATTAAAATTGGTGATAGATTGAAAATGCAATTAACTAATCACAAAAAAAGGTTAAAAGTCATAGTATGATTTCCACAAATATGCTCGATTATGGGTAGCTTCGAAAAAGACAAATAATATTATGATCATCTATATCTATATTTCTTGATTTGTCACAATGAGGAAATAGCATAACTTTTGAATAAATGAGTTAACTTTTTCTTTGTTGATTATCTAAAACATTAGTATTTTAACGAAGTTTTAAGAGGATCATTACAAAAAAGAAAAAGTTCTGAGAGTATTTTCCATTCAAATATAGACTAAAGGCTCAAATAAGGACCCGAACTTTCATAAAAATCTCAAATAAGGGCCCCAAAACACAATTTCAACAAATTAAAGTACATATTTAGTAGATTATGACATATTGTGCAAGATATTAGCTAATACTAGTGTGTGAGATATATATAAATTAAAAAGCACGGAAAAATTTTGTATCATATTACGTTTATTGAATTTATTTGGGTTAAAATGTTTTGATTTTTAATTAATTTAATAACACCATTTTTTAATCAAAATTGATGTGTAGGCATGACAAGCATTGGTTTTCATCTAAGGAGAACCTAATTTGTAAAAATTTACTTAGTGTGTCTTCTGATTTGTTGAAATTATGTTTTGGGGCCCTTATTTGAGATTTTTATGAAAGTTTGGGCCCTTATTTGAGATTACAGCCTTCAAATATATTGAAGATTAAAATACAAAATAATTTTTTAGCCATTAAAACATTTAAAAGCAAATTCAATCATTTTTCTTTTTCCTTTTTGGCGGAAATAGCGTAACTTTTGAATAAATGAGTTAAATTTTTCTTTGTTGATTATCTTTTTTTGGCCTCATTTCTTTTTTGATTATCTAAAACATTATTTTAACAAAGTTTTAAGAGGATCATTAAAAAAAAAGTTTTGAGGGTATTTTCCATTCAAATATGTCGAAGATTAAAATACAAAATAAGGTTTTTAGCCATTAAAACATTTAAACACACATTCAATCATTTTTCTTATATTGAATAAGTGTAAACTTTTATATTCATGTAAGAAATTATTAGATGATCCATCCACTTATGATCCCAACCACTAAAATTAAACTAACTCAACTCAAAATAACTAATTAAACTTTAGCTCTAAATTAGCTCCAAGTTTAGCCCGAATTTTCATAATTAGAATTTACATGATATAAGTTTTAAAATTTAGAATATAATTGTGAGCTGTTCAGCTAGAAACGTTGGGTCCTTCCTATGGTACCTTATCAAATGAGGCCCCCTGGATTCTTACAGTTGGAGCAAGCTGGCACCATTGATAGGAGCATAGCAGCAATAGCAAAGTTAGGAAATGGGCAGACAATTGATGGTGAATCTCTTTATCAGCCTAAGAATCTCCCTTCAACATACCGTAGTCTGGTTTGCAAACATACACGAGAACAGTAACAAATGTTGGCCCAGCTTTCTGTGAAGTCATTGCACCGGCCAGCAGGAGTAGATGTTACTATAAAAGCCCAATAAAACTTCCTTTGTATAGAAAGTACTAAATTACTCAAACTCGGCTCGCTCGACTAATCAAGTAACTCGAGTTTGAGCTTGACTCAGACTTTTACCGAGTCGAATTCGAGTATTATTCCAGTCCCAAGTCCAAATAGTTTGCAGAGTAGTATCGTATAATTTACACACATACTTGTAAGTAACAGCTAAATTTCTCACAAAGACCAAACCAAAACACAATCAACAATGAGACTAATGTAGTTTTTACAAAACAGATTATAAAATCTGCTACGAGACGCAGGAAAGAAGCTTGAACCAAAATGTCTAGGATTGCATTCCACATGTGTTTACAGGAAGATATTATTACTTATTAGTCAGTCTCAGCAACGGGCTCAAATAACAAAACAAATAGTCTAATCAATCTATATACGCGAGGACTCATCATGCAACTGGAAAGCCATTAAATAAAAAATTGTACATAGACAAGCATACAAAGACAAGTATACTTCATTCATACCCTTAAATTTACTATATAAATTATTATTATCACTCACAAGTCACAAACAGCACCTCTGTTGCCGTCTAAAGTATGGTTGTAGGCATTAGTTTAATGGACAAATACAAATGAATGGGTTGACTACAATATGCCAACGCCGGATCTTAGCCAACCAGTGAGACTCGTTAAAAGAAACCGGCCGTGTTTCTCCTCTTCACTTGTATATGATATTGGCAGTAAGAACGGGCTAAAGCCACAGAAAACTAATTCTCCTTTCTCTAAATTACTAGGGAGGAGCCATCCACCATCAGTGATGATGGATATCACTCACTTCCTCTGCCTCATTTTCCTGTTCAATTTCTGTTCTCCAACTGTTCAAGGAAGTGAACTTTCATCTACAACTGACTTTGGAAAGAAAAAAGTGCAGACTTACATTGTCCATGTTGAGCCGCCAGAGGTAGGAGTTCTTGGACAATCAGACAAACTTGATCTCGAGAACTGGCACAAATCTTTTCTGCCATTTAGTACAGCAAGCTCAGATGGCCAACAGCGCATGGTTCATTCATACAAAAACGTCATCAGTGGTTTTGCAGCAAGACTGACAGAGGAAGTACAAGCCATGAGAACCAAAAAGGGGTTTATCTCAGCCCGTCCTCAAAGGATACTGCGTACACAGACAACGCACACACCCAAATTCTTGGGGCTGCAGCAGGAAATGGGAATTTGGAAAAGAATCAAACTTTGGGAAAGGAGTGATAATCGGCATGCTGGACACTGGAGCTTTGCCTAGCCATCCTTCATTCAATGATGAGGGGATGCCACCTCCCCCAGCAAAATGGAAAGGAAGATGTGAGTTTGCAACCTGTAATAACAAAATAATTGGTGCAAGATCCTTCAATATTGATGGAAATATGACCAATGGAACAGGAGTTCAACCACCCATTGATGATGATGGACATGGGACTCACACAGCTAGCACAGCTGCAGGTCGGTTTGTAAACTATGCCGATGTGCTTGGAAATGCCAAAGGTACTGCTGTAGGGATGGCTCCACTTGCCCACCTAGCAATATATAAAGTATGCTTTGGAGAAGACTGTGGAGATAGCAACATACTTGCTGCACTTGATGCTGCTATCGAGGATGGCGTTGATGTGCTCTCTCTCTCTATTGGAGATGATCCAGGTCCATTATTCCAGGACAACATAGCTATAGGTGGATTTGCAGCAATTGAAGAATGGCATATTTGTTAGTTGTTCAGCTGGAAATTCTGGCCCTTTCAACACAACATTATCCAATGAAGCCCCATGGCTTCTCACAGTTGGAGCAAGCACCCTTGATCGAAAAATTGTAGCCATAGCTAAGCTTGGAAATGGAGAAGAATTTGATGGAGAATCAGTTTTCCAACCCAATGACTTCCCTTCCACGCTGTTACCACTTGTTTATGCCGGCATGAATGGTAAACCAGAGTCTGCACTCTGCGCTGAAGGATCATTGAAAGGTGTAGATGTCAAAGGCAAGGTGGTTTTATGTGAAAGAGGAGGTGGAATAGCAAGAATTGCTAAAGGACAGGAAGTGAAAGATGCCGGTGGTGCTGCCATGATTCTGATGAATGATGAAGCTAACGGCTTCAGTGTTGAAGCTGATGTGCATGTTCTTCCAGCAACCCATGTAAGCTATGCTGCTGGACTTAAGATCAAAGCTTACATAAATTCAACAGCAGCACCTAAGGCGACAATCTTGTTTAGAGGAACTATCCTAGGAGAACCATCATCTCCCTCTGTTGCCTCCTTTTCATCAAGAGGTCCCAGCTTGGCAAGCCCAGGAATCCTGAAACCAGACATTATTGGCCCTGGCGTGAACATTCTAGCAGCATGGCCATTCCCTGTTGACAACAATACAAATATAAAATCTACATTTAATATAATGTCAGGCACATCAATGTCATGCCCTCATCTCAGTGGTATTGCAGCCCTGCTCAAGAGCTCTCATCCTACCTGGTCGCCAGCTGCAATTAAATCTGCTATGATGACTACTGCTGACCTATTAAATATTGGAGGCAAACAAATTGTTGATGAAACACTCCAACCTACTGACATTTTTGCTACTGGCGCTGGTCATGTTAATCCATCTAGGGCAAATAACCCAGGATTGATTTATGATATCCAACCTGATGACTATATTCCATATCTCTGGTTTGGGCTACAAAGATGAGGAAGTTGGGATACTTGCACACAAACCAGTCAAGTGCTCAGAAAATCCTAGCATACCAGGAGAGCTGAACTATCCTTCATTTTCTGTCAAACTAGGACCATCTCAGACTTACACAAGGACCGTGACAAATGTTGGTGAGGCAAATTCCTCTTATGAAGTTATAATTATAGCTCCAAAAGGGGTTGATGTGATTGTGAAGCCTACTAAACTATACTTCTCGGAGCTAAACCAGAAGGCAACTTACTCAATAACATTTACCCGAGTTGAATCGGATTACAGAATTGGTGAATTCACTCAAGGGTATATCAAATGGGTCTCTGCTAATTATTACTTTGTTAGGAGTCCAATTGCAGTGAGGTTTGAGTAAGAAAAATGTGCAGATAAGTATAAAGAACAAGCAATAAAATGAATTGTCATTGAATCAAGAACTAGTACTGAATGCTATTGCAAATTTGTAGCATCTTATTTCTCTATTGCAAAGAACTCAATCCAACAGAGAGGGGATGAAGCATGTCGGCAATAATACCAGCCATAGAATCAAATACCTTTTTTGTTCTAATTTAAAGAACATCAACACTTCATGATAAAGGTTAGGGAAAATAAAGAGTGACAGTAACGTACAACAGAAGACCAGCAGGAAAAAGTAGTCTAACAAAATCACATACAACAAAGTCATTCCATTTCCATCTAACCAAAGTCTGCACAAAGTGCATATTATAAAATAGTAACCAGTAAAAATTAGCCTGTTTGGTGCTTAAAACAAAGTAAATATATCAATATTACAATAAATGAGAAGAATAGCATTGTGCATGTGGACAAAGTTTTAGACACTCACAAAAAGGGAGGTGCAGATGGTTTAAGATTAACATCCCTGCATCATGCATTTTCAAAAGGTGCAAAAATGAATGGTTAGTTCAATGAAAATAGAAAGCAATTGGGACTAGGCACTAGTGACTATAAGAATGGTATAGTATAAAACGTCTCTTCAATATTTGTAATGTTGCTTGCAGATTCTCAAAATGGCTATGATAAGTTATTCAGTATCAAATAAATAATTTGGCCAAAAAAGTAGTATCAAACAAAGAAGACAAGCATGTAAAAAACTCATTAAAGAAAGAATATATAGCATCTGGTTGTCAACTTAGCAGATATCGATCTCCCTCGGTTACTGCCACATAAAGAAGATTCTTTTATGGCAAAAAGAAAAGGTATACCCACTCAGCAGTATAGACCCATTTACAGTCTCTACCACATGTACAGCTGCAGGATGGTGGTGAAAATAACTTGCAAGCTGAATCTCATCAACCAAATCCAGGAGGCACATCAGGGTCCTCATCACTGACATCACAAGGCTGTTTCTGGTCTTCAGAAAAGCCAGGTGGTACGCAAATGTCATTATCATCTTGTTCCTGCCCATTCTGCTCATCCTTCCTGCTTTTGACAGGTCCATTTTCATAAGGCCTAGGAAGCTGATGCTCCGCCTCATGCTGCTGCTTCTGCTGGTGGTGGTGGTTGCTGAGACGATTATTGGAAACAGAGAAACCTGGTGGTTCTTTTGGCTCACCATCTGACAAGGTATCATCAAGTCTACCAGCTGAGGCCTTTACAGAACCATTATTCTCAGCTTCCTTTTCAATGCTCATTGTATCATGAATAGATGATTCACCCTTTTCTTTCCCTTGAAGATTGACTAATGTATTGTATACAGATTGTACTGTTTCTGTAATTTCATTTTTCATGCCATCTTCCGATCTGATTATTTCCCACAGACTATCAGAAATCTGGCTCATCACTTTGTTCCTAATGGTTATAAAGCATAGTAAAAAGTTTAAATTAAGATCAATATCATTGAATATTTGAAAACAATATAAGAAGCACTAATAACAATTTGGTGTAGTATATTTAAGGATGAAGTAAATGTCTAACATAATTATGAAATGCAGACAAAGTTGATCCATTCCTTCTGAGTTGACGTTTTTCTCCTTAAGTACTCCCATTTATCCTGATACCGAAATCTTTTCCCCAATAGCAAAGATTTTAATGACCAATTTTCCCATATGATAAAGAAAGATGCAAACATTTTATCCAGGAACATACATGATTTACACTAAGAAAATCATTAAGGATTCTTACTGTTCAGATTTGTTTATTAAAATAAACACCTTATGTTCAAATTCATTAAAAACTTTACAGGAGGAGGAAACATACCCAATCTCATCATGTATAGCATCTGATAGTTGTCTTCGTTTCATGTTTTCAGTGCCTGGACGGTTTAGTGCTGCTGACTGCTTCACAGCTGCAATGATGTTGTTGCGTAGTTCTTCCTGCAATTTGTTGCCTTATTTAGAATGTAGCATATAAATGCATGTGGTTGGAAAAATGCTGTGTGCTTCCATACACTTATGGAAACAAAATACTAAAGGTTGTGTGGACATATTCTTGTTTTGACAGAGTAACTGAAATCGTAAGGAGTGAAAGCTAATAAGTTTTACGAGGATCCTACAAGACAGCTGCTTAAATCTAAACTAAGTTTGATCAAGCATGGTTCTTTATTTCCAATCTCCATATCAATCCATAGACATAGTAATGGCAGCAATTAAACACAGCAATCCTCACTATCAATCAATTCATGAAGCAATTCAAAAATATTTAACCCGCTACACCTGAACATTTGGCTCAATGGTAGGGGCATGTACTTTCTCCTTCAAGAAAAGACTCCAATCACCCCTTCCTCCAGTTTAACCAACCAAACTTTTTGCTATAAAAGAAAACAAAATTCAACCACCACACGATCCTTGAGGACCAGAAACCGCTGTTTTTAAAAAGAAAGGCCAATTAAAATGATACAAAGAATCAGATTTATCACCAATCTGAAGCAGGAAAGAAGCTTAATCAACTTTCACAACCCCAATGCAATTTTCAATACAGGTTATTAAAATTCTAATTTCCAAGCTATTTGTATATATGACAGGCTGATCAGAACAATGTAGAACAGTAAAATCTGAATTATAAAAGCTTCCCTTATATTAATATGTGTGTATTAAGTCGATATTTCATTCAATATCAGGGAATTGTTCAGCAACAACCCAATGTGATTGCATTAAATCTGATAACCAATAGCACCCATATATGATTATCAATTGTTCCAACAAAAAACCTGATGTAAGAACTAAGATGATTCAGCGGAATTAGAAAGAGCAAGAAAACAATGCCCAAACTCAAAATCAAGAGAACACCCATCAAGCAAACAATGCCAAAACAACAAGCATTCGTATTTTCAAGGGCACCCAATATTTTGGGCATTCGAAAAATTCTACCTTGATCCACAGAAAAGAAATTTAAAAAACAAAAAATAATGATATGAACCGAAATAATAAATGACAATCAACATACGTTGTTCTTGAGCTTGCGGATGATTCTGAGACGGAGCTTGTCGAAGTCACCATCGTCTTTGAGTTTCTCAATAACCTCTTCTTTGCTTATCTTCTTGCTTTCATCTCCCATTGGTTGCAGCTTTGCATTCAATTTTAATATATGTTCGGAAACAAAAGTACAAAACCCAATTTTTCTCTTTCTTTCTCTCGCTTCTGTTCTCTTTCTTTTTTCTCTAAACTGTAATGTCTTTCAAGTTTCAACTGGCAACCAAGACAAAATTGCAGTACCAAGATGTTTTGTGTGTTTTTACAGTTTTAGACTTGTGTTTTACTCTGGCCCCAAAAAAAAAAAAAAAAAAAAAAAAAAAAAACTTGTGTTTTACAAGAAGTCAAATCCCTTCCGATTTAGGATTTACGAGTCCAAGGCTTTTTTTTTCTATTTTTAAGAAAATGTAATTTTCCGTGGTCAATAAGAAAATGTAACTTTCATTCATAAAAACAAAATTACACCATCATAACATATAACATAAATTACAATAGTCCAAGTTAACTAATCGTCTCATAATATAAAATGATGCAATTAGAAATATACCATCTCTTTTTCCATGCTTAGTAGATTTTGTTAAATGTTACTCCAAAAGTAAAAACTGAAACGACATTCGATATGGAGAAAGGCCCTGGGAATTAAAAAATGCAAGTTAATTAATAATTTCGTTAACTGAACTGAGAAAGGCCGGATTTGTTTCACCACCACCAGAAAGTAAAACTATGTAAATCATCTTCTTTCTCTCTTATCAAAAAGAAAAGGATCAAAAACTGTTGAGAGTTAGGAAAAAACAGAAGGGCGTTGGGGCATGACATTGCTAATTGATTTCTGTACAAGTTTGCAACCGCCCCTTGCAAAAATACTACAATCAGGTCATAGAATAGAGTACATATTTGTGTACAACATGACAACTTTATATGTCTGAATCGTATCTCAACTATCGGATTAGAACAAATTTCCTCCAATCAATGACCACCTTGCGGCGAGTTTGAGCTCCACCAGATGAAAGTGAACAAGAGAAAAAACCATGCATCTCTCAGCGGTGGAGTTGGAAATCGAAAAAATCTAGGATGAGTTATGTGTCCTCTTGCGAGAAGGGCGGCGTTCAGTTTTCACACTTGAGTTTCTGAAAATGTCATCAAGCTAAGTGAGAAAGATGCATAAAATCAAATTCTATCATTCAGTAATAAATCTGATTTACTCACGACTCATCACCGTGCTTTCTACTTGTTGACTCCTGTATTGTTGGAGATGATGCAGTCCCCTGCCATGGAAACAATACTACTTTAAAAACATAATGGGGCATGCTATGGTGTGTAACAATGCAAAATCCCAAATCCAACTGTGGGGCTGACAATTAAGTTCATCCAAAAAAGCTTCAATTTCATTTTCCCTTTACTTGTCGTCTGGGAATAAGTTCAGAATTTAAAACTTCGAGTCCAATCAGAGAAACATGCCAATATTTCACTTGATTCTGCAATTTCAAGGCAATAGAGTGCACAAATCACAGGCCAGACCTCATAGAAGGAAGGACCGTCAAAGTACACATTTATTTTTCATTCAGATATGAGCAGGTTGTCTACCTGATGGTGATCCACATCTCCAATAGAATAGGATCCCAGTCACCTAGCCAAATGCAATCAGATGCTAGTAGTATGATCATATTCATAAGCAACATATCATTGTATAGCTGACACTTTACATTTACTGTCCAGCTCAACTAACTAGATGAAAGTATGCAGTAATGAATTGACAGATACAGGTAGGAGATACTGACATAACCAAAAAACCAGGATCAGAGAGTTATAGATAGAAAAGAATACTGACAGGGTGGCATATTTGCTTGCTGATTCTGCCGTGGGCTTCCAGGTATTCTTCATATGTCTGGACCAAAAAATCAGGTGTCAGAATTTAGCAAGAAGAAAGGTTCAGACATAAGCCACCAGGACAATTCAGAGACAGAGAGAGAAAGGATTTGGTGGTAAAACAGCACAAAGCACAGCTCTACAGACTGATAATGCAGCGGCCCAAGATTTGAATATAAGTGTGCTAACTGCTAATACCTATGTCTACAGTTGATCAAGGATAAACAGCACAAAGCATATAGCAGGATTCATTATTGTGAATCTTCCTAGTCCAGAAACAGAAGTGAAGTGGGAAAATATGCTTAGAGAAATCTCGCTTCTCCGATAAGTCACATTTTATATGACCCCAAGGAAAGTATTTGTTTAGGAAAAAAACATATAAACAGAAACAAATTAAATTCCGTTGTACAAAACTTAGATAGGTTTCAATACCATTTCAAGAAAATCATCCTCAGTCAAGGTACTACCAAGAGGGCTTTCTGCAGATAAACCCCAAGCATCACATTGAGTAGACATATCATGGTTTACTCGTAGATTGGTGAGGTTTCTGTTGGTGCGAGAATTTTTCAAACTTGCGACTTTTGATGCTCCCGTGGTGGCAGCATGATAATCAGTAGCCAAAGTACGCAGATGTTTTGAATGAAATCTACTTGAATCAGCTTGCTGTTGATAGAAGAAGGGGTGATAAGGCATTTGTGTACTAGCCCATGACATACTGAGCAGAGGCACATTGTAATCATCAACTCCTAAAGAAAATGGAGGTTCCATGCAAGGCCTTTTTGAAGGTAGATCATCCCTGGGAATACCACTCTGTTATAAATTCACGGAAACCGACAATTGCTCATGAGATCAATTTTAGTATAAGACATAACTTGAAGCTACCTTTTCAGCAAGACATCCACATCATCACTCCCATCAAGGAGCTCACAAAGAGCTTCCCCTATATCTTGAGGTAATTCCTACAAAGAAAATATGAATCAAAATCTTAGTGTGGAAGATAAAATCCTTATTTATTTTCTTCCAAGAAAAAGGGGAAAAAAAAAGGGATAAACAACATCAACTAATAGAAAGGACACCTGGCAGTCTCTGCTGATTTTGACAGGTTTGTAGTCATTCAAAGGGTTCTTAAGGTGTAGAGTCTTTTGGAAAGGCAAATGATTTAAGCAAAGCCATTTGACCTTAAAACTCCTGCCCCAAGGATTACCTTTACCATTTCCTTGGCTCCAAACATGATCTCGCCTCCATCCAACAGAAGACATCATTTCGGCATACCCTTGGAAGAAACCACTCATGTTCACACTAAAGATTAAAATTACTCGACCAGAATTCTGCAAGACAAGGAAATCCTCCTATATAAAACACGTAGACTTGAAAAGCTACATAAGATCAAAACAAGAAGGATTTTACATGGAAAGCCTCTTCCAGAATCGGTTCATTCATAACTTGAGTTGCCCATATTCCTCTGTCAATCGATAATTGAATATTTTGGTGATTCAAACTCTTAATGATGAAATATCTTGTATTATATGGTTTGCCCCTTTTGTCCGCAATGTGGGAATGGTCAGGTTCTTGTGCCCTTAAAGGATAGCCATCCTCATTTTCTGACATACACCAGAGGGGAAATTGGCTTATTGATACTTAATGAACTTGAAAAAATATATATCGAAACATCAGTTGCCACGTAACTGGTAAATTCTGTATAGTACAAGCACATGGAACATAGTAAAAGGACAATCCATGAGTGCACTTAATTAAATAAAATTAACTTGTTTCATCACTTTACGATAGTACAGATATATGCATATATGCGCATATACATATACATATATATATATATATATATATATATAGTTTTCACTTCAGCAAATCTGATACAAATTAATGCTGCCATAATCCATGTCAAGGAAACCTGAATTTAGTTCATCTTTCTAGCACAAAAGTACCCTGGATGGATATTACTATTGATAGCACGAATTTAGTTCAACATATAATGCACGCACACATACAGGGAAGGCAAATTCCTCGTCAAGATAACTAAAATACAAGATAAAAGTAAGATGTAGCAGAAAGAACATGCACCACAATTTTACCTGGATCATCTGAATTTCCCATATCGTTTTTCCATTCAGTCACTGATGAATCGACTACGGAGGCATTTTCTCTTGCAGTATCAGAAGACATGTCCTTATTGGCCCCCTCCTATCAGAATGCAGATGTAGATAAACGATTCAAGCCACGCTCTGCAGCAATAAGAAGCAACCGTAGTTTAAAATAAGAAAAATACAGTAATAAATAGCAATCTCATTCAAAATCGACAAAAATCAAGAATCAGAACCTCTGGTATCAATAGCTATAACCAGAGATAAATTACAGATAGGAGCAAATAAACACTAACGTAGAAGAAAACATGAATCTTGAGGTCAAGTATGCACTATAAACTTCGCGTTACCTTATAGCAAAACGAAATATAATTCAGAAGTTCCTTACTAATAATAAGCAAATAAATTTTCTTCTTAACTGAATTTTCAAATGAATATGTTTGAAAATTTGCACATAATTCTATTTGCGGCCAACCGAATAACAAATAAACTCTAACGAAAACATAAATTAACTGATACATTAAGATAAGCTACGGCCAATTGCTTACTTAAATTGAAACAAAAATGACACTTGTTATAGTAAACACATACTAATAGAAAGAAACTTTCAGAAATAATTAAAACTAATTATCCCAAGGAATTCATTCCATTATCAGTCTACTTGTGTTTCTCACCAACCAAACAGAACATAAAAGGAAAAAGGAAATTTAAAGTAGAAATAGCGTACCTATTTCAGAAAGCGAGAGAAGGAGGAGGAGAAGAAACCAACCAGAATATCAAAGACAATGACTCAGGAGGAGAGTGTTTAAAGTGAAAGTACCAAGTGATTGTTTTTCTGTTGTCTTACTCTTTTCCTGTAATGAGCCCTAATTTTTTTGTCCTCTTAATTTTCCCTTTTGGATTGAATTGAAATTCAACCTTCCAAATTAGACCATGTTTGGTTGGGTATGCCGCATTGGTTTTATTTTTTCCTTTCTTTTTTCTTTTTTCATCTTTTATTTTTGTATTTTTGATTTTTAGCGGGTCCTTATGAGATCGGCGATCCAGCGGTTGAAAATTTGGTTAGGAATGATGGATAGATAGATCGGACGGTGATGGGTGCGCATATAAGGGGAAGAGAGACATGGACCAGCTCGGTTGAGACCCAAATGGTATATTGGGTACCTTCCTCGTCCTCAGTTATGCAAAATATCTATTCTTTAGTGGTTTGGGCTTGGACAAAAAGGATTATTGGGCATGCAAATTGCAAACTAATGCAAGTCTAATTCATAAATAAATTGAGTTAAATTAAAGGTCAGTAAATATATGGATTGGATTAAGTGATAGGCGAGTTTAAACAGGTCTTGGGTTTGAGATTATACGTACACAGCCGTCCTTATTGGTACACTCATCCACCAAATCTTAGGTGCGCGACTGTAGTCAAATACTGATCAGTACCGGTTTGGAAAAAAAAAAATAAAAAACAAAAGGTTAGTCAATATAAAGTATACAAATCGACGTACCCTGAACATGATTAAGTGAAGTGAGTGAGGTCAGCTCTTATATCACCTTGCCTTATGAAAGGAAACAAAATCTTGAAATCTTTGGCCCATCAAAGATCTCATATACTTAAACAAATATATCCCAAAAAAAAAACAAATATATCCAATATGATAAACTTCCACTTCCGGGCCAGAAGCCCAGAAGTGAAGACAAGATAGTAAGTATATATAGGACAATGGAATTAGATTAATTTGGGTCATGGAAAATATGGATTATGTTGCATCTATGTTTCAATCAGATGAGTTTCAATTATTTCCCATCGCTTGCCACCACACAATATTCCAATTCCAACAAGACGAAATGATCAGTTTGATCCCTAATTCTTCTGATCATCAAGACGCCATTAATGTTCTGATCTCGAATATTAGCCATATCAGGAATGATTCTAGGCAGCTCAGGCGTAAAGCAGCTATAGCTTTTGGTGTCAACGATATCGACGACGGGAAGCTTAACAACAATAAAAGGAAGAAAATCATACATAGAGATATTGAGCGACAAAGACGGCAAGAAATGGCTAAACTTTACGAAACTCTTAGATCACTTCTTCCTGTTGAATACCTCAAGGTTAGCTCCTGATCATCTTCATTTAATTAATCATTATAATTTGTTCCATTAATTTAGACTTTGCATTTAATTTTTGTTCTTAAATATTAATTTCACTGGTAAATGGTTTTAGGGCAAGAGATCACTGCCTGATCATATGAACGAGGCTGTAAATTACATCAAACATCTGCAGAAAAAGATGTTGAAGTTGAGTGAAAAGAGGGATGAACTGAAAAAATTATCATCCAATTCCTATGGTTCAAGTTCTTCTGCCCTGGAAATCTCACAAGATAGTAATTCCAAGGGAAGTAGTATAATGGTTAGACCTTGTTTGGCAGGAGTGGAAGTTGTTATAAGCACTTCCTTTCAACTTTCAAGCGTGCTTCAACTCATCGTTGCCGAAGGCCTGAGTGTTCTTACATGCATATCAACTAAAGTAAATACTGAAAGGTTAATTCACACTATTGTCTCTGAGGTAATTAATTAAATTTCAAACTATAATGATTAATTTCAATCAATATGAATTCAACATATATAAAAAGGCAAGAATTTCCTGCCTACAAATATATAGAGGAAGCGAAAAAAAATTATATATATCTTTCTAACTTTTGAAATTTTTTGTATGCAAAATAAGCAGGTGAATGATGGAAGAAGCATTGAGCTGTGTGAGCTGCAACAAAAATTAAGAAACATTTCCCCCTTCATCTAACTTTCCCTGTGGGTTTTGGCCCTTCGTCTAAAAATGGGTGATTAAGTTTCTTCACCTTTTTTCAAAATGTCAAAAAACCCCCGATTCAATTTGTCAAAAAAGCTTCTTCACCTTTGTTGTATAGTTTATGTACATAAGCAAATCATGTTAATTACAAAGCCCAATCTTCGGCCGAAACTAAAAGAGCCAAGCCAGAATGGCCCCTTTGGTCCTTTTCTCTTTTTCAACAGTCTCCGGCCCCTTTTCTCTTGTACAATTTATGCAAATTTCATCCATGTATATATAGTTTTTAATTATGATTTACTACTCATACATGTAGTTAAAATTTCACCAAAAAATAGTTAAATGTGGCTAATAAAACTATCGCCAAAAAAAATGTGGCTAATAAAATTAATGCAGCCAACACCAGGTATATTGTACTAATCTCTTCTTTTCTTTTCTTTTTTTAAAGAAAATAAAGATTAGCTTAAACTAAAATCCGGGGGAAAGTAACTCCCCGACTATCTGCCAAAAACGCATCCAGAAGCCCCAAAATTCTAAAATCCATTTTAGTCATACTAAAATTTTTACTTTGACCGCCCCGACCCCACCCCCTCACCCCTCCCCCCAAACCAAAATGTAAAAACCCATGACAATAAAAAATTTTCAAAAGCCCATAGCAATAAAAATTAAGTGGGCCAATTAAGTAGGCCCACCATAGCAAAAAAAATTCAAAAAAAAAATAAACGGCCCATAACAATTCTTGTCCAATATTATCCATCCCATTAAATCTAATATTCCCTTTATTCTTATTTATATGTCATCACTCTGGTCAAACAACTTCAATTTTGACCATCTTTTAAAAAAAACAAAATAAAATTTTAAAATAATACTTATAAATTTTGCAACACAAGTTTTTCAAAGTATTTTTTAAAATTTTAGTTCTACATATTTTTCTTTTAACTAATTGTCAAAGTTGAAGTTGTTTGACCAAAATGATGACATATAAATAGGAACAGATGGAGTGATACCCTATATAAATTCATTTTATTTAACGTATTAGCATCATTCATCAGGCCGCTAGTCAAATTTTTTTTATCATCACAACTATGAAATCAAGAACAATTGATTCATTCTTCAAAAAGAAAGATGCTCAAGGGGTAACATCATCTAATAAAGAAGTCACTGCAGAGGATACTACACCGCAAGAATTGCCACCTATTTTTGAAACTTGTATAATTTTCTTTTAGTTGGAAATAAATATTATCCTTTATATATTCCCCCCCCCCCC
>AWWV01008631.1:0-58594 GCA_001974805.1 Corchorus capsularis
CAAACTTGAAAAGTATATATAAACAATAATAGAGAAATCAAATATTAAATAGTTCTTCCCAATCCTTCATTTTTCCCCATCATTCGGCATATATCGGATTTGATGGGTGAATCTACCCACGAGAGCAGACTGCGTACACAAAATCTCGAGAAACGAAACCGCTTATGGCTTACCACATCCAACCCCGCGACCTTTGAAGTGCGAACAAAAATTAATAAGCAAAGAGTATTTTTTTTTTCCTTGAAACCATAAGCAAAGAGATTTTGATTAAAAAGTGTAACGAGAGAAATTCTTAAAATTGATTTATCATCGATGAGATCAGTTGAGTCCTAGACAAGCATATACATGTATCATCCGAATCTTGATCCAAATAAAGAAATGAGTTGTAATCTTGAGTCTTGACTACACTAAATTAAATTAAATACTTGTTAAATATATGAACAAGAACAAAAATATGCACGATTTCCTCGTTGGAAAGATCATAGAGAATAAGAAAACTCCAAATAAAAAGCAAATAAGAAAACCAATATACTATTACCAAAAAGGAAATGAAAACCAATATATATATATTTCAGTACTGTGATACTGTCACATGGTTGAATATTGTAAAAGTAACTATGAACACGTGGATATGTCAGATTCATCAGAAAAACTCAAAAGGCCAAATCTGGGACCTACATCTTCAAGAAGATAGAATCACATTTTCAACATCCTCCTTCACTCTAAAACAATGATTAAACTCTATTTATTTCACTTAACCCATGATTAATTGATGATTGTAAGAAATCAAATCATATATTCATAGAAAGGTACTAGTATTTGATAGTTTAATGGCACGTGAATTTTGTGAGCAATTGATCGGCCCTCCAAATGTACAGTCGCTATAATGTTATTGCTGCTATCAATTATGGTCCAAAATTATAGACGTCGGTAGCTCAAGTAAAATAAAAAGTTTGGATTTTGGCTGAAGTAAAGAGGCCACTTGTTAAATCACGCCGGTCCATTAAAGAAAACAAAATCTTGGATATATATATAATAATGAAGTCTGATGCCAGAATCAACATTGATTTTTTTACTAATTCAAAATAATAGTAGCCACAGGAACAAGATACAGAGAGGAAATATTGATTCCATGGCGTCTGATGATGATCCGAAGTTTCCAATATCAGAGCAAAACACGGATGAGCTGTTTCAGTTCTTTTCAGATCCCCAGCAAGAACAGAAAGATGAACATGATTTGACCCACCATTTGTCTGAAGATGGCAATGTTGCTGCAGTTGGCAAGCGTAAAACAGCTCCTGGTTTTGGTTTCAAACAGAAGGGGAATATTCCAAGTCATGAGGTTAAGAAGAAGCAAATTATACATAGAAACATAGAGCGACAAAGAAGGCAAGAAATGAATACCCTTTACGCGACTCTTCGATCACTGCTTCCTCTTGAATATCTCAAGGCTAACTCTTGCTCTCTTGTCTCTTCCCTTTTTTTTAAAGCATTTTCTTGCAAATTATTTTACCATTTGCAAATATTTATTGGTTTTATAGGGAAAGAGATCAATTTCAGATCACATGCACGAGGCTGTGAATTACATCAAACACTTGCAGAACAGGATTACAGAGCTAAGCGACAAGAGAGATGAGTTAAAAAGAAGATCAACCATAACTTTGCATAAACCAAAGTCATTAACAGAGTGCACTGAAGAGGAGGACAGTCAAGTTGAAGTTAGAGCTTGTTTTGTCGGCGTTGAGGTTGTCATCAAAACTGGCTTGAGACGAAGCCTTCTTCTTTCGAAAGTGCTTGAGGTTTTATTTGCAGAAGGCTTGAATGTTGTTAGCTGCGTATCGACGTCTAACGTGAATGAAAGGATGTTGCACACTATTATATCCGAGGTAAAAATTGTTGTCAATGACGGGAAATTTTCATCATGTTTCAATTTTTCGTTCTTTTTTTAAATTGATTTGACTTAAATTTACAATTGTTCTCAGGTGAATGATGACCAGGGAAGCATCGAGCTGTCGGAGCTGCAAAAGAAATTAACAGAAGTAATAAGTAATAGTAATAACTCATTTTTCAAGTTAATTCGATTTTAATTAAAGTGTGTTGAATGATTAATCTCTGCTTGTGGCTGTTGTGAATTAATATTTGATGCTTTGTAGAAACTTAATTATGGAACTTTTTTTTTTTCCTGTAAAAACTGACAGATGAAAATCTGGACCAGTGTCCTGTGATTTGATGAGTTGTCGAGAGTGATCTCGTCTGCCTCTTGTTTTATATATTTCATTTGGGTCCATGACAATTGACAAGAACTAAAACAAGGAAAAAGCGAACAAAAATCAAAAGATTCCAAATAAATTTTTTTTTGAAAGAAAAAGATTCTAAATTAGTTAGTATAATATAATATATAATATAATAATGTGACTTAAAAGACAGATCAGATAATGGTGTTACATAGTGGCAACTTGGCAACATTTGAATTGAAAGTCACCAAGTTCGTAAGCCTAGCTACACAGTTTACAGTCTATACTAATTTGGTTTTGGGTTGGGACCAATCCATGAAAATCTTGCGGTGGACAAAATTTGCCGACCCAAAGGCAAAAGTTTTGACTTTTACACCGCACGATAATTTGTCTTTTTTTTTTTTTTTTTTAAGTTGAACAAATAATTTGTTTTTCATGCCTTAATGATTTCTTGGTGGATACTGGATAATATGTAAGTATCATATAAGCCTTCTCGAAGAGATATACCCTCCCCTTAGACTGGGATAGTCTTCCTCACTTAAACTTTTATCATGAAGACAAAAAAAAAAAAAAAAGGAATCAATTTCCAAATCTTATTTTATTAAAGTATTACCTTGAATCGAACGTTCCTATTTTACACATGATAAACAGAAACCCAGTACCAAAAAAAAACATGATAAACAGAAACCAATCGAACACGGTATAACTTAATTCTATTACACATGGCATAAAGCTTTCAACAATTCTAATTAATTATGAACATCGCTTGGGCTTAGGATGAGGAAGTGGCAACAAACGTAGAATGTAGTCTGGCATAGACTGGACTAGGAACAACACTCTCAAAACGCTTGACTGTATTAGATCCGGTAAAATAAGAGTTAGCCCAAAAAAGGAGTGCAGCCACAAATCCCCATATTGATGTTGATAGCTCTGCGAAAGGATGAAAGATCTGCCCACCCAAAACATGAGTCCATATGTATATATAATAGACAAGAGAAGAAAGAAATTAAAGCAATAGAGTTAAACCAACCTGGATTGGAACATAGATGCAAATAAGGAGAAGGAAGGTGAGAATGAAGAGTGGATGTAAGTTGAAC
Organism: Corchorus capsularis; assembly: GCA_001974805.1. Taxonomy (NCBI): domain Eukaryota; kingdom Viridiplantae; phylum Streptophyta; class Magnoliopsida; order Malvales; family Malvaceae; genus Corchorus; species Corchorus capsularis. The sequence goes on from AWWV01008631.1 coordinate 3,332, forward strand.
TTAGCCCTTTTGATCATCGCCACGAGTGAGTAGAGTGTTAGGCTAACAGCAACAACACTCATCAAAATTATTGCCTCCAATACAGTTTTCCCTCTTCCTGCAAAAGCAAAAGTGTGTTTTTCAATTCAGGTCTCAATCGGTTAAAATACCTGGGAGATGTACTGCATAAATATGTTCATCAATTTCATCCATGTACTCAAAAAGAGATCAATTTAGTCCCTCTACTCATAAGATTGAGTTAATTCAGTCTTTCTACTTATAAGATTGAGTTAATTTAGTCCCTTTACTCACAAGATTGGATTAATTGAATCCTCATTGTACCTTTACCTATTGCACTCAACTGAACCAATTTTGTAAGTAAAGGGACTAAATTGACCCAATCTTGTGGATAAAGGGAATAAATTGATCACTTTTTGAGTACATGCCATGAAATTTAACATATTTGTGCAGTACAAGGACCTCCCATGTATTTTGGTCTCAATCACAATATATTAATCAGAAATTAAGCAAGGAAGGAATACCATTACCATTTGAGTATGAACAAGAGAATCCGACGGCGAAAGCGAATGAAACCGGCCACAGAAGAAGAGTAAGACAGTTGCAGGGGAAAACATTGCGACATCCAATGAGGCAGCACGGATCTGTAAGAACTAATCATAAGTATTTAATCATGAATTTCATAATTAAATTATAGTAGTATTGATCAAAGATATAATTATAGTTAGATAATATTGAATTTACTTAAGAACCAAAGAATAATGGAGATGATGTAGATGGCAAGGCCTGGTCCAGTGTGGAGAGCAAAGTGGGAGATTCCAGAATTGGAAACCACCACAGCTCCGACAGCAACAGCGAGTAGGAACTTAAAAGATACAAGGGCATACAGCATAAACATCGTTAACCATTCCACTGTTGAAATAGCATCATCATCTGAACTTGCTTCATTCACAAGTGGAGACCTCATCGTGCTGCTTTCAATATCGTTTGCCATTGTACAAAAATCTTATTAATTATGTTTGGAGTTTGAAATTAAGATTGCGAATGAGCAACAAATTATGCAAGAAATCATCATATTTATGGCTGCAAAAGTCTAAAAGTCAAAGAAATTTTTTAATTATTAGCTTGTGCGTAAATTACTCTTTATATTTCTTGTTCCTTTCTAGTACAATGATTCAATCATAAAATAAGACCCAAGTCTTTCTTTTATTGATTTTTTTTTTCATTAGTAGTTTATAAAAAATTAGTAAGGCTAATTACTAAGGCCGGGCGAATTATATGTGCAGTTCACCTATAAATTTAACTAAGGATTTAATAATTTATTATTTGAGATACACACCTAACTAATACATTTTTGTCCTTTCTCAAAATTTTCTTTATTCATATTCCAAATATACCATCTTATACTAAATATAATAAATAATAAAAGAAAATAAAACAAATAAGTCTTTCTTTTTGGTCTTTATAAAACAATAATAAGCTGTGAAGTCTTTCTTTACAGCAACTAGTAATTTAATGATGAAATTAACTGTTCGCACATGTATAAAATACACTAGTCCAGTCTGCATTTCAACAAAAACTAAAATTATTTCTATGTTCAACCTAACGACACGGTTTGTTTCATAGTATATCATTTCTGTTTTAATATTTCAGGCGATTACAATAACCACATTATATCTATCTATTTTTTTTTTGGTACCGAGGCAATTGATTTCATTAAACAAAAGGGTTAGTATAAGCAGATAAAACATGGACAGGCCATGAAAGAACAAGTCAAACAACAAATAGTAAACATAAACACATAGATCATATGATAAAAAAAAAAAAGGATATGCAGCATTGGATCAATCTTGTAGTTCTGGTGCCACTGAAAAGAGAAGCCCATAGATCATATGATTAAAAAAAAAAATGGATATGCAGCATTGGATCAATCTTGTAGTTCTGGTGCCACTAAAAAGAGAAGCCCATAGATCATATGATAAAAAAAAAATAAAGGATATGCAGCATTGGATCAATCTTGTAGTTCTGGTGCCACTCAGAAGAGAAGACCAGTAATGAGGTTATTTTCCCTTGAGTCTTGGAAGTGGCATACTCCCATCATTCTTAAGGGTTTAGCACCCTTCTAACTTCACCTTCTTCTTGTCAGGATATCTCAATATGAACGTAGAACCAAGGTCACAGCTTGTGTTCTTTTTCCCCAAATGAGCATTCAATATTTTAGGTTTTGTTCTTCTGGCAACTATAGACTTTGATCTTTTCTTTTTGAAATGATGATTTTCTTTCATACATTTCAATTCAACTTCCTTGGCGAGACCCCATTTGTTCCATAATTTGAAAGATTTCCAACTGTTTCCATTAATCAAATATTTACCCTGTTTTCCTTGGACATACTTGCTTAACGAACTACTAACCACTTGCTCCTTGCATCCTGTGCTGAAGGTAAAGTTGGAGACTTCACTAACTTCATCCAATTCCTTAGGAAGCGTATCTTCACCATTATCTTGACTCTTACTTTGGTCTGAGTTTGAACTTGACAAACTGGTAACATTTTCTATGCTTGACAAGCTGGTAACATTTCCCAACAGGTTATCACATACGACATTTTGGACTTCCTTGATTAATTCTTTACTTCCAATCACTGAAAAGTGATGCAATTGGGATCCCATTCCATCATTTCAGTAGTAGCTTTAATCCCTGTATCAAATGCTTGGCTTGGAGTTAGATTGTTGATCCTCATTTTATGAGGTTGCTTTCCATTTTTCACACATTATATCTATCTATATACCTTATTATATATATAACCATTATATCTATCTATGTATATACCTTATTCTATATAGACACAGTCACACAGGGTACTCACTATATAAGTGAGTATATATGAAAGTAAACTAATTTTTAGGTAGTTCGTGGTAGTTTTTTTTAAATTGATAGTTTTTTTTTTATCAATTTGATAGAATGAACATGCATCTACAACTTTGTTCTTGCATCATGATAAAGATATGTGTTTTAATTTCAGTACAAGTTTATAACGAAATGAAATACTAGCTAGTAGTATTAGTCATAAAAATGATTGACGGTTGGTTTGTAAGGCAAAATTGAACAATTTTCCATGATAATTGAAATGTATTAGACGTAGTAGTACTTACAGCTTTTCCTTTACAATTTGTCCTTATTCTGTTTATGAATTACTATATATATGATTTTTCCATTTGGGGACCCAGACTTGATGTGGATATCGAACGGTTTTTAGATTCGTCGGGAGTGTTGATGAGTTATAGATCGGACGGTGATACATGCGTTTCTATTGGAGACACTAGAGAGAATGGGTTCCATACTTAGTACTTCATAGTACTATAGAGATGTTTGAACTGGGCCAGTAGCATATATGGGCCACGGGCCTCCTTTCCCTGTACCATGCAATGAATGACACTATATATACATCAACCACAAAAATAAATAAATAAATAAAAACAGCGTACCATATTCTATTCGGCTATTCTTTGTTTGATTCATAAAATCCTCTCCAAATCTTGACAATTACTATTACATCGTACTATGAGTATAGTATATTCTTTTCATTCTTTGTTTTTTTTTTTGATAATAGAGTATAGTAGTATATTCTAATATTGTACGTAGCGTGGAGAATTTTCATCCATAAAATTCTGCCACTATCTGGAATCTGGATCCGCAAATTATCTGCAGAGCCATATTAGTTTACCCTATCAATGGCTAACGAAGAAACCCAACAAGATCAATTCTCATCGGAAGCGCTACCCATAGTCTTGGTAAATCGTCTTCCATCATTCAAATTCCTTGCCAACCCTCCTTTCGGAGACCTTTTATATTCAAACTTCAATCTCCTGGACCCCCATGACTCGCCTGAGCCATACGACTCCTTTCTGTCCCGCCATGCTCACTCCATCACGGCTCTCGTCACTGTTGGTCCCACCCCAGTCACCGACGATCTCCTCCAGCGTCTTCCTTGTTTGAAGCTGGTGGTGGGGACCAGTGCCGGTCTTGATCATATTGACCTCCCAGCTTGTAGGAGCCGAGGCATCACTGTCACTAATGCTAGCTCTGCCTTCTCGGAGGACGTGGCTGATTGTGCCGTTGGATTGTTGATCGATGTTCTTAGAAGAATTTCTGCGGCTGACCGCTTTGTTCGTGGCCGGATGTGGCCTGTTGAGAAAAACTACCCTCTCGGATTTAAGGTAATGAAATTTCATTTTTTTTTTCTTTTTTGATCATTAAACATCTCGTTTATCCAAAGAAGCAACAAATGTATTTAAAATAAAACATTACAACCAAATCAAACTTTAGCAACTAAGATTAGGAATCTTTTAAGTTTTATCTAGAGACGCGCTTGTTTAAATGATATACCTTTAACACGAATTAATCCATGCAATTTGAGCCATCAGTCACTAATCTGTTGGAAAACACCATCAGTGGTATTTTGTTGCTTGCCAAATACTCTGCAATTTCTCTCGATCCAAATGTGATAACATGAAATTTCAATTTCTATGTACTGGTTTTTTATTATAGCCTTTTATTTGACAATTTTTAATTTTTTATGACGTTGTTTAAGGTTTTGCAAACTTGCAATTTGTTATAAGGTCTTGTGGTCCAATTCCAAATCAGCAGAACATTAATTAGCCCAATAAGGAACTTATGGCAAAATTATGAATTGCTTGTCTTATGAATTCTGCTCATTGGATTCCATTCTAATTATAAGTCTCCTGCATTTTATCATGGGCTAAAATTAATTAGATTATAAAATTGTAGTTATCAGGAAAGCGAGTTGGGATCGTAGGCCTGGGAAGCATTGGCTCGGAAGTTGCAAAGAGACTTTCAGCCTTCGATTGCAGCATTTCTTACACCTCAAGGAACAAGAAACCATCTGTTCCATTTCCATTCCACACTAATGTCCTCGACCTTGCAACAAACAGTGACATCCTCGTACTCTGTTGTGCACTGACAGAGAAAACTCACCACATTATCAACAGAAATGTCATGTTAGCATTAGGAAAGCAAGGGGTGATTATCAACATTGGGCGTGGCTCTCTTATTGACGAGAAAGAATTGGTTCAGTGTTTGATTCAAGGTGAAATTGGTGGCGCAGGTCTTGATGTTTTCGAAAATGAGCCTAATGTGCCGAATGAACTATTTGGACTCGACAATGTCGTATTGTCTCCACATTGCGTAGTTAAGACACCAGAAGCCTTTGAAGCATTGAGAGACCTCATTGTTGCTAACTTGAAAGCTTTCTTTTCAAACAAACCCTTGTTATCAGTTGTCTCATCATATGAGTGAAAATGGATATATAACTCCATTTTTTGCAGTAACATTTCTAAGTAAAATAATGCTTGATGAAGAAAGATTATCAGTTGTCATAAATGCCACCATTTTACCTTTATATTTTGTTGTTTAGCTCAAGAGGAGCTGAATTTTGGGTTTTTTCATGCGAAAAATCAAAAAACTGATAGAAAAGATAAATAAGAGAAGCAAAACTCAATACTCAACCTTTGGGAAGGAAAAAGGTTTCAGCTTTAGAGCTTTTAGGCTCCAATGGCCACCGCCCAAGAAGAAGAGCTACCCTTAGTGCTAGTGCACCGTATACCCAATTTTGACTTCCCATTCAAACACCGTCTCCAAGCCCAATTTCGTCTCCTCGACCCTCTCGACTCGGTTCCTCCCGAGTCGACTCACTCCTTTATTTCCCGCCACGCTGCTTCTGTGCGCGTCCTCCTCTGCGTCGATCCTACGCCCATCTCCCGCGACCTCCTCTCCCTCCTTCCTTCTCTCCAGCTAATCGTCTGCTCCAGCGCCGGGGTCGATCATGTTGACCTCATAGAGTGTCGCCGTAGGAGCATCGCCGTCACTAACGCCGGGAAGGCCTTTTCTCCCGACGTGGCTGATTTGGCTGTAGGCCTCCTTATCGATGTTCTCCGGAGAGTCTCCGCCGGAGACCGGTACGTTCGAGCTGGGTTGTGGGCTCGGAATGGGGAGTATCCGCTTGGGTTCAAGGTTTGGCTTTTGATTCTTTGCTAGTTAAAGTTTGCATTTTTCATTGCTACAATCATTGACTTGTGGGATTATGTAGCAATTTGCTTGATTATTGTAAAGTTTACAATGAAGGGTGCTTGCAATACTGAAAACAGAGTTTTTTAAACTGAAACTGCTTTATTCGGCTTAATTCTCTCAACTGGAGTGAACTTGGTAGTCCCAGTGGGATTCATGGAAGTTGGACTTGCCAGCAGTTATAGTGCGTTGTGAAAAAATGCAGCTTTTCCAAATTATGATAGGAGAACGAAACACAAATGAAAATGCAAAATGATTACTTTAGACACCAAAGATGCACTTGAGAATTGCTTCATAGAGGGTTGAACAAAAGCTGTATTTACAATTCTAGTTAGAGGAGTGGACTAGTAGAGTTTGACTATATCAGCAGAAGCATGGATTGTGTAAGCACCCAACTTTCCAGTTAAAATCATGATAGCCCACCACTCCGCAATGCGATTGACACTTTTGTTTTCCTTCACACATGGTGCATTATTTGTTTGGCTCAGCTAAGCAGAATAGTTGTTTTTGTCTGCCATTATATTCTTTTGTATCTAATAACCCCCATTGGCTCCAAACATGACTAAAATGAAGGAAAAAAAAAGGAAAGAAATGTTTTATATCTCCATGTATGAAGTATCAATGAATCATGGAAGAGTGTCCATTTCTGGAATTTATATATCCTTGTGATTGACATGGATTGTTTAATTTCTTTGAATGGAAAACAACCTCATTGTTTATCAACTTGGTGACCCCGTTATTTGCTTGTCCTGTTTTGCTAGATCCTATTGAAGCACCAATTTAGCAATGCTTGTATGCTACATGATGCATGTATTCTTAGGAACTGATTTGTTAATTGGTTTTTAAACATCACTATGGTGCTGCAGTTGGAAAGCGAGTTGGAATAGTGGGCTTGGGAAGCATTGGTGGTGAGATAGCGAAAAGGCTCGAGTCATTTGGCTGTGCTATTGGCTACAATTCAAGGAGGAAAAAGCCATCTGTTCCATTTCCATGGTATAAGACTGCATATGACCTTGCAATTAATAGTGATATTCTGATTGTTTGTTGTGCACTGACAGAAGAAACTAGGCATATAGTTAACAAGGATGTCATGGTTGCCCTGGGAAAAGGAGGAGTGATAATAAATGTTGGACGTGGGGCTCTTATTGATGAGAAGGAATTGGTGCAGCTTCTTGTGCAAGGTGAGCTTGGTGGTGCAGGTCTTGATGTGTTTGAGAATGAGCCTGATGTTCCAGAAGAGCTGTTTTCCTTGAATAACGTTGTGCTCTCTCCACATTGCGCCGTTGCAACTCCGGAATGCTTTGATGCCCTGGAGGAGTTGATCACTGCTAACCTGAAAGCATTCTTTTCAAGTAAACCTCTGCAGTCAGTGGTTGAATTTGATTAAATGGGCAATCTGTTTGTTTCCAGATCAATCCGAGTTACGGTTCCTTACATATCAGCAAGTAATCAGACAAGCTTAACCAAGAATATGTCTCTCTACTAGAGATTCCTGTTGAGACAAACAGTATGTTTTAGAATGATACAAGTCTGAGGTAGCTCAATCTCTGCAGTTTCTTGGGATGGCAGTACTTGAACTTATTTGATGATGCAGGATTATAGTGTCTGAACCTAGCCACTGCATTGAATAAAGAAAAAAAGTTGTTAAAATGGCCATTAATGTTCTAGGTAAAAAAATAATTAAGAAGGCCAATTGGATGGTTGATGCAACCTAATTAGAATACAGTTCCTAAAACTAGCATGAAAGTGATGTATAAAATAGCAATTACATGGTACAATTGCTGAGTTGGGAAATCTGCAGTGGGTAAGGTTTCTTCTTAGATCGATTGCCTTGGCTGTACTTATTACACAGCTTTGGTTTGATAAAACTAAAGAATTTGAACTCTTATATAAGGAAAATAATTAAAGAAAGTACATTCATGACAGTGTTCTGTGTTCATCACTGCTCAAAATAGTATGGTCTGGAATGTTGAATGGTTGACGGGCCACGTTTCACCCACCAGTACTTCATCTGCCTAATTCAATTGCCAAATAAACAATTCCTTCGTTAAGTATACTTTTTCCCTTTTTGGTTTGTCTTGGCCTCCTGGATTCGTGGAGTAAAAAGAACTTTATAGGGGACTATCAGTATCAGATACAAATTATATTACAATAAAAAATTGCATTTTACATATTAAAAGAAAGTTTTCTATAAGGACAGTTTAAGGAGACATAATTTGAGGAGAATTCATTGATTAATAAACAACTTAGTAGTACAGGGAAGCAAATCAATCTTTCATTATTCAATAACGCAGGTAAAAGAGCTCGGATCCAAGCTTGTGTAAGCTTGAATCCAACAAACTATAGCATCAACAATCACACTAGTAATTAAACAGCTTATCGTGAAATTAAAAACAACAAGATTGTAAACTAATATTGATGGAGTAGCTTCAATTGGACAGACCATCCTGGGTCTTCCTAAACAGCTTGTGCTGAATATGCTGATCGAAGGTACGAGGAGGGAACAATGGAGGCTCTGTCTCCGACACTAACTCAGGCAGCGGTTTCAGAATAATCTTCTCCTTCGGCGGCTCACAGAAAACTGCCCACGAAATCCTAACTTTCTCCTTGTTAACTAGTCCCCTGTGAAGAATACTCTTGTACTTACCATTGCTGAGGATCTCGATAGTGTCGCCGATATGCATGATGATGGAATTGGGAACACATTTCGCGGTGACCCATTTGCCTTCGTAGAAGAGTTGCAGGCCGGGGACCATGTTGTGGAGAATGAAAGTGAGAGCACTTACATCCGTATGAGCCTCCACACCCAAAGCGAGCTCCGGTTGAGGACATTTGGGGTAGTAATTGATTTTCATTTGAAGAAGGAGCTCTTCCATTCCACCCACTTCTTTCTCTAGCCTTCCTTCTTCCAATCCCAAGCAAATTGATAACGCCGACAGAATTTTGCTCGCTAGGCCCCGAAGTTCCCTTGCGTATTCACTCGTCACTTCACTGCACAAATCAACAGAAAATCATATAACAGTATGTTTACAAAGGGCACGGACGTAGTCAACCGAGCTGATGACTCACGCTTACTAGGAATTCAAAGAACAGAAACAGATAAAAGGAGAAATTAACTCACGTGTAGTCGCGTGGGATCTTAGGCCAGATTGACAAGTCTCTCTTGTCTTCGGGGAAAATAAGATGGAAGAAATAATCTTCCCACTCGAGCTGCCCGCTAGCATTGTTGGCCAACTTGCTTCCGTAACCCTGAATCTTGCCGGAAGCTTGGTCGTTGGCATATTTTTCTTTCTCCTCGATCGGAAGTTCACAGAACTTCTGGCCGGCTTTCTTGACACGCTGAATGAGTTCATCCGAAATCCCATGGTTGACAACGTGCATCACACCCCAATCCATGGCAGCTTTCTTCAACTCCTGGCGACATTTCTCGCGAACCTCTGGATCTTCTGACTCGATTTCTTTCAAATCAATGGTTGGAACTTGAGGCCCTTCTTCTTTTTTTTCCTCTTCGAATACATTTCCAATGCTTGTAAGCTCTTCTTGTGGTCTAATATACTCTTTCGGGATTGACTGAATCCCGCTGCTTGACAAGCTCTCTACTCTGGGACTGGGGGCCACGGAAGTCACCATTGTAGCAACCTAAAACAAAAAAAAACCTTGCTTTTTAGAAGTTTTAAAACACACAGTTGATCTGTTTCCTTTTGGTTTTGCAAATTGCAGACGAAGTTGCTGTAATGGCAAATAAATCCTTAGTGGGGTTTTTATAGGAGTTGTGTGGATTCTAGAAAATGTTTAAAAAAGTGAAGATTAAGCAAAAACCTTGGAAGAAACATGATTGAAATCTGTTGGCTAAATGAACAAGTAGCTACCGACTGTCCAACTCAAAGAAAAAAGAAATACTTTGAGAAAGCAAAGTGGTAAGTAAGTTGGAAGTTGACACGTGATGAGCTCTAACTCTGAGAAGTGATCAAACGGCTTGGTTTGACACTTTGACTGGAGGATTGGATTTGGAGAGTGATAGATAGGAAACCTGATATGATGAGTCTAACCCTCTCCCTACTCATTTTTTTAATATACTAAAAATAGAATAGTTTGAGCAAAAGGGTGACGAATGATTTGCTTAATTAGGAGAGATTAATTTGACTAGTTAATTAATTATACGTCTGAATATAACGGCTACGTTTCTTATTTTTTAAAGCCAAAGTCTGTCCAGCTACCAAGCACGTTTCAACTAACCAAAATTGTTGATTATATACAAAAATATATATTTGCTTTGCTTGGATTGGAAGAGTCCTTGAAAAAAATTGCTTGGCACTTGGCAGAGACGACTCAAATATCTCATGAAGTTAACAAAATTCCCAGGCCCTGCGTTTGTTTTAGGAAATAATTTCCGACTAAAGTAAATCATTATTCATCAATATCCAAATTTATAATGTTAGGACTTAGGATTAATAAGGTAGTAATTAATGTAGAAACTATAAGGAATAATTTAATTATACTATTATAAATTAAATATTTTCGAGATATTTTAACTTTTAATTTAACCTACTTATATTTTAACCAAATTAAGCTTTCAATTAATGTTATTACTAGAAAATTCAGTTAAGAAATAAAATTTTGTTGTGAAATGATAACAAAACAAAAGTAAGGGAGTAGAGAATTGAAGTATGGAAAATATAAGAGAATAGAGAGACAATAGAATATAAAGAAGAAGAAAATATGAAGAAGGGGAGAAATTGTTCTTATTAATCTTATTCCATAACAAAGTAAATGACCTATTTATAGGCACATAGATACATCACCATAAATCTAAGGGGATGAACTTAGTACATAAGTACATGTGTATGAATGAACCAAGTTATCAATCATAACCTTACTTTAATTAGATTCATGGACATCCACAACATACATGTATATTCATAAATAAATTTATAATTTTTTTAATTTATTTTATATAGGAAATGGGATGAATGTCTTTTAATTTTTCCAAACTAAATGAATACAAATATAATAAACCATTAGAAAATTAATTATTGACACTTGTTAAAGAAATCAAATGTCATGTGACGCTCAGTGAGGACCTTGCTCATAAAATTAATAGTAGGTTTAATTATATCAGCAACAATATGCACAAGAACAATTTTTACAAATCTTAAATAGTACTTAATATATATATTTTATTTTCCTCAAAAATAGTAGTGTATATATATTTTATTTAAAATTGAACTAAAATGTCAATATATATGGTTTGAATAAAAATCTCGACCGTCAATCATCATTGTATTATTAGAGTCATGACTCATGAGACGTCAATTTTAGAATATGCTACTTTCAAACAAAAAAAGAATACTGTACTTCTATAGTACTTACTATACTAGCCTTTTTTTTTTTTTGGCCAGGTACTGTACTTACTAGCTCAAAATAAATGGTGAGAACTGAGATCTGCATAGCGAAACTATCATTTTCTTCCTCTTTAATTTTATTTATTTTCTTAATACAAAAACGAAGGATGTATACTATATATTAAATCACTATTTTATTAGACTAATAAAAACATGTGTTCACCAAAAGAAATTTAAAAAAAAAAAGCTAATAAACTAATTTGTGTAACCCTTTATTCTTAATTAGAACAAATTGAAATGTATATATATTCTGACCTTATATGAGTTAAATAATTAAAATTGTTGCATAAGATCCAAATTTATATATAGATTAATTAAGAATGGCATATTATAATCTGGGAAGAGCAATGAGATAGTTAGGTGGCTCGTGTTTCATCCCATGATCTTTCAGTCAGCATATATTATATTATAATATATCTATTCTTCTGCTAACTGGTAGTAATTAATTTGCTATTGCCTTTGTAAAGCAATTGCCCTTTTTTTCTTTTACGTCTTTATATTTAGTCTTAGTTCACCTGTACCTATAGGCTATACCATAAAACAATTTTTTACTACTAATAAAGAAAGTCTTATGAGAAAAAGGGCAAATCTCAGCTCCCACTTTCAGCATTGTCAAGATTAATTTAAGACACGACTGTTTCATATATGCACTGAATATATATGAATATATATCTAGTGCAAATTGGAGAAATTATTAGATGAGATGAACCCACCATATCATTTATGTAACTAACCAATAATATGAAGCCGACTCATCAATTTTCTTTTTTTTTGAGATAATTCATCAATTTTCTAAAATTCTATCCCAATAAAATCTCAAATTTGGAAACTTACTCTTTATATAGGGTTTGTTTTAAAAGGGAGTTAAACTTTGGGCTAAAATCGTGTCTAAATTTAAGGAGTTCATTTGACATGGCAAAATTTTATTAATTAGTCCCATGGATAACGTGGTAGGTCCGTCCCACCTAATAATTTCTTTGCAAATTGACATGTTTTAGATTTATAATCAATAATCAATGTATTATTTTAAGGAAAAAAATGAAAGCATTAATTATAGATCTTAGAAAAGTGCCAAAGATCATTTAATTCATTAATACAAAGGTTGGTCTTAATTTATTGAAATAATAATAATTAAAAGAGAAGGATATCCATGATCACCCAAAAGCCAAAAAGCTTCTTCTTAATTAAATAGTTGTAAAAAATAATCCTAAGAAGTTAGGTTTGATTTTGAAGGGGAGATAGATTTTGAATAAGACATTAAACAAAAACTACGTGCAAGGTTTGATAAAATCCATGGGCATATGCTGCAGCAGGAACATTGTTTTCATTTTTTCTTTTCTTTTCTTTTTTTTTTTTAAATAAATTAATAATAAACATGAATCAATTATCAATCCATGTCTGGATGAAACCCAAAGGGCTAAACCTTACCTTAGGCGCATTAAGAAAAAAAGAAGGAAATGAAGCCCAAAAAACGCAAACGCGGGCCCCAGAAGAGTGGCCACGTGACAGCCCAATGGACTCACGTGGACAAGACAAGGCAGACACATGTCCACCTCAGAGCAGCATCCTAGAAATCGACCATCACAAAGGATGACGTGGCAGATTTTTCCAGATCAAAAATCGGTTATCCTTTGAAACAGGACAAAAGATGAAAGACCGTTGCATTTCCCTCCACACGTTCCTCACTTACCTTATCTTTGAGCTGTCTCTCTTTCCCTCCAACAAAAACCAAACAAAATAAAAATAGTGAAAAATAAAAAAATTTAGATTACAATGCTCCATCATCATCATCATCAGCTTCACACACCTGAAACCATCAAAAACCCAATAGCTACCTCCATTTATTAGCTTTAATTTCTGGGCTTTTTCTTGTCTTGGGGTTAATTTCAATGGCTAGCAAATTAGCCTTTACTTCGACACCCCCTCGTTTGTTCACTGCCACTATTCAAAAACCCTTGGTTTGTTTCTCTTCTTCCTCTTTTTCTTCGACTACTAGGGTTCAATCCAATGGGAAACAGCAACTATGTGTTCGACGCAGTTTGTTCTTACTTCCCATCAAGGCTACTGCTGATCAACAAGGTTTGATACTGATCCAAATCATCTTCTTGTCCTGAAATTTAGTTAATTTTGCATAGTAGATTAGCTTTTTGTAGTTTCAATGTTTCATAGTCATAAGGGGCAATTTTAGCACCCATGATTTATATATGTTGAGTAGGGTTCCTAGCAAAAGTAAAAACGAAGGAGATGAATCATTGCAGGCCAGGTCGAAGGAGAAGAGGTTGTTGACAGTAATGTTCTGCCATACTGTAGCATAAACAAGAAAGAGAAGAAGTCCATAGGTGAAATGGAGCAAGAGTTTCTTCAAGCCCTACAAGTAAGAAAGCATGCATGATTCATGTTTGTATTAATTTCCCTGTGATGCAGAATTTAAACAAAATATTGGAGCAGTGCTAACTTTCCTGATCAACCTAATTTGTCTGATTTGAATTCTGTCCCTATTTTTTTCCTACAGGCATTCTATTATGAGGGTAAAGCTATCATGTCAAATGAGGAATTCGATAATCTCAAGGAAGAATTAATGTGGGAAGGAAGCAGTGTTGTCATGCTAAGTACAGTCTAATTTTCCTATCGACTTTGTTCATGGATTATAGTAACTAATTACTCATTACATAAGCTTTTTGACGATGTTATAACTTTTTTGGTTTCCTGTATTTTCAGGTTCTGATGAGCAGAAATTCCTTGAGGCCTCAATGGCTTATGTATCTGGGAATCCAATTCTAACTGATAAAGAATTTGATGATCTGAAGTTGAGGCTAAAGGTTTGTCACTATTTGTCTCCTAATGATTTGGATACATAAAATATAAGATCTTTCACCTTTTCAATCTCATAAATGATACCATACCAACTGTAGGATATGTTAGCACAGGAACTTATAATTGGACCAAATCTAACATGTGTTTACTCAGCTTCATTTATACCGTTTTTACAATCATAATATGTATGAATGGGGATAGGCCATCAGCTTTATTTGTTTCATGCAGAATTTTCTTCTAATATTGTTTATGTCTTCTGTAACTATTGTTAGATGGAAGGAAGCGAAATTGTGGTTGAAGGTCCACGATGCAGTCTTCGTAGTAGAAAGGTATATAATGTTCTGTTTTCTTCTGTTTTTACTGTAACTATGCATGCCATGAATAATTTTTGAAGTAACCATAGGTGAGGACTGCATTAATTTCTCACTACCACACTAATTAACTCATTGTGTTTCCCTCCCCGAGCTTCCCCACCCCAATAGCTGACTTACAGCCTTTTTCAATAAGTTGTCAACTCTTCTGCATTTTATTTCTTCCAACTTCAAAAGCACAAGAATTTCCTATTGGAGCCTTTTAATAATGTCCAATGTACTCATTTTGCTCATCTTTCTTCTCATAGGTATACAGTGACCTATCTGTTGACTATTTGAAGATGTTACTCTTGAATGTCCCAGCAACTGTGGTTGCCCTTGGATTGTAAGTTTTTTTTGCACTGACTACTCTTTGTATCTGAAAATGAAGAAATGATTCCTGTAATTAATAGAAATTATCTGTTTACAACCCTGATACTGTTAATGCTAGTTTGTCTATTTATAACACTATAGGACCTTAACCTATAGAGTCAACTCATATATGTTATAATCTTGCCAGGTTTTTCTTCCTAGATGATCTGACGGGATTTGAAATTACGTATCTTTTGGAGGTAAACTGATATCCCCGTTGTATTTACTCTGTTTTGAATTGGCCATCTTGATTCTTGACAGCTTTTGGTACTTAGTAATTCAATGTGCTTATCTTTCGCACTTACTTTACTGTAAATTGTTGCATTGCAGCTCCCGGAACCATTTAGTTTCATTTTCACATGGTTTGCTGCTGTGCCATTGATAGTTTATTTAGCTCAAGCCCTCACAAAAGTGGTTGTGAAAGACTTTCTGATCTTAAAGGTAAAGTTTCCGTTACATCCCTTCTAATGTTACATTGCTTTTCCTTCATATTGTTTCTAGATATGAAATTAATCTGTAAATCTTACTTTCTAGGGCCCTTGCCCAAACTGTGGTACTGAGAACACCTCCTTCTTTGGCACCATACTTTCGATTTCCAGTGGTGGAACCACCAACAATCTTAAATGTTCAAAGTAAGTGAGATCACTTGTTTACCAACTGCCTTAATAGAGTTTCCAGTTTTCAATTTTTGCTTCACTGCAAAACACTCTCTGACTTCTTATCTTTTTCACTTTAGTTGTGCAACCCCATTGGTGTATGATTCACGTACACGGTTGATTACATTGCCTGAAGGAAGTGAAGCTTGATTGGAGGTATGTGCCATGCTTATCTTTGGTTAGCTTTCAAATACAAGATAGAACCTAAAAGTGTTATCACAACCTGAGATTTGGGGTTCATCAGATAAGAAATGAGCAGTTACTTTAGACATAAGTTATTGCAATTTACTTTGCATTGGTTTCGGGGGCAGAGTTATTCCCACATTAATAACAGACACCGCAATGGCTGCAGGATAGAATGTTTCCAGAAGGATCCACAGTAAGACTGTTTACTAACTCGTAAAGTTGGAGTGAAGAGTGTCATATGTTCTAAACCAGGTGGGTCACCATTTGCAGCGCATATGGAAAATTTGACATGTGCTGCGTTGTAGAATGTATATCAGATGTATGTAATATCATATACTGTATCTGTAAGTAACATGTAATAATGATACATTTATACCTGTAACAGGCATCTTGACTGGAAGAGAGAGAGCAGAAATGTTGTGAAAAATCCTCAATTCAATAAAAAAAAATTATATTTGCAGCGAAAAAAGTAATGATTTGTATGACCTGTGATTCATATGATATAACCGTTATAATTCCTTAGTTGTAAGGCTGAAAGTTTCTTTCAGTTCCATTCTCACCATGTAGTTCATAGTGTTGCACATGTAATTAAAATCCGATAAAACCAAAGGAGGAACAACAATTACCAACAATAAAAATGTTTCTAGTAATTCATAAATAACGGCATATAAAAATTGAAAAGATTAGAATAGATAGATATAAAGTCAAAATATGCTGTCTGAACAAGAACAGGATACAGACATTGCTGTTACATCTGTTCCAGCTCCTTAAGGCTATATATCAGAAAAATGAAGCGTAAGGCTATATATCAGAAAAATGAAGCGTATGTACACATGTTATAACAAAAAGGAGCATCAATCCAATCCCAAAGGCCAAATTTAATAGACCCTCCCAATAGTCAAACATGGAAATGCTATCAAGACGATGGCATTGCCGCTTCTTGTATCAACGTCCTTTTCCTTTATAAGATTGCCACATCCAAGTAGTCTCCAATCTGGATATTAAACGCAAACAAAACTATAAATTACTTTATAGGACTTAAAAATTATGATTTGAATGTGATATTGTTTAGTCTACCTGGAATCTAAGATCAGTCAATGCCTTATTATCATCAAGTACTCTCCTCCCATTTCCATAAGAATTGGTCACGCCCACCTACAGAAAAGCCAAGAGCAAAAGGCATTACATCCATAACAGAAGAGAAAATGGCGACCAAATCGACTCTATCAACTTTGTCCCTTCTAGCGTGAATTTACTTCAGGTATTCCAAGTCGTTTTGCTCTTTTATTGTTTGCAAATTACACACTATTGGCAAGAAATATATCTATGAACTTAATTGAACCGTTTCAGATGAATGACAATATATCAAAACTATCTGCACATGCTTGCAGTTGCACTTGGTTTGAATTGCATTAACACAATTTAAAAAAAATGCCTACACAGAAAAAAGAAGTTAATACCTGTCTCAGCAGAAAACGACCACGTTTACCAGGATATACAAAAGCAAAAGACAATCTTGCATTCTTTCTCCTTGCCTCTGGAGCAACCTCTTTGACCTGACAGAGAAGTACCATTAACAAATGATTAAGTTGAATGATGGACAAAAAGGAGATAAACTATCTAGGAGGAAGAGCGTGACTTGGCCAAAAAAGAAAAAAGAAACCTACGAGATCAGTTAACTCGCGAAGAGTTGCATCCTTCCATGTATAAATTTGAACCTCATCTTTAGGTTCCTTCCCTCGTACTGCAAAGTCTTCCTCACTGTGATGACTTCCAATCTAGAGAAGATTTTGGAACAAAGAAAGAAACAAAGAGAGAATTCCTACTAAGAAAAGGTGAATAGTATAATATAAACAAGATAAGTAGAAAATAACAATTCATCAAATCTAGTACTACTAGCACAACCCATGTGAGGAAAACTCAGAATTACCTAGCAATAGCTACTTAGAAAAGATACAAATAGAGTCAATTTAATATGATAACACATAATCAGCACAGTGTGCAAAAAATTTTGCATCCATGGCTAACTGCATAAGCCGAGGAGATGCAACAGATTGTGGTTAAGATGTTAAAACATGCCCAGTTACTCAGTTAGAGCACTGGAGAAGGAACAGAACAATCAAGGCAGGGAGCTCATAGAAGAAGAACAAAACAAACACTAAACTTTCACCTCCAAATATATATTTGACATAAATTTAACTTCAATCAATCTCACTAAAGCATAGTAACACACCGATCGTACACTCTCTCAAAAATGGCAAGCATCCCAGACTTCAATTGTGGGGCAGAAGACAAGGAAAGTATGCAAATTAAACAAAAATATGAAAAGAAAAACACACCTTCTTGAAAACTCGAAGCAACAGAGGGCAAGTCTGCAAATTTAAGTAAAAGTGAGAAAACAAATGAAACCTAAAAGGGAACAGAACACAGATAACCCAATAACAAATTAAGACTAAATTTTTGAACAAGAATTCGAGGCATTAAAGAAAGATTATACCTTTTCACGATCAACGGGTTCCAAGCGAGGACGAGAAGCAAGCGGAGGCGGAGGAGGAAGTGGTTGGTAGCTGCGAGTAGGGAATGGCCTCTTCCTGGTTTGGGTTGCTGCCGCCATCTTTCTGTTTCTCGTCTCTGTATCTCTGCTGTTGCTCTTTATTTCCTCCTCTTATGTTTTGGGTTTTGCTTTTGGGCTTCATTGAAAATGGAAGCTACCGACTTATCCATCAAGAACTGTAATAAACGGGCCAATGAGGCCCATCTTCGTCACTCTGCAGGATTCTGGATCCAGGCGACTTGGGCCCTCTTTTCTTTCTCGTAAAATTATAAACTGTTTTACACTTTCACTAATTTTTTTTTTCTTTTGGCAGTTGGCACTTGGCAGCACACTTTTACTAAATCTATTTATTTATTAATAATCCGTAATATTCATATATATATATATATATATATATTGGGTAATTATTTGAAGTATTTGATATATCGGCGGTGTAAATTTTGGACTCCACAAGCGGATTGTAAAGTTGACATATGTTCATTTTTTGAATTAATTATGTTTTAAATATTTCAATATAGTCCCTAGAGGACACATGTCACCCTTCAGAACTCGCTTGTGTAGTCTGCTAAACTCCACTGATGGTGTATTGTATAATTTGTCATATATACAATTAATATATGAACATGAATTTTATAGATACCTTAATATATATATCTTAATTACTAAATTAATGGTTTTGTCGGTTTAAGATAACAATTTCAATTTGATTGAAAAGTGAAATTGTGCTAATTTGGAAGGTTGACATATATCAGCTAGCATGCTTGCAAAAAGTACACAAAAATGGTACTTAAAATGGGGAATGAGTGGAAAAGTTGAATTGAATACGTTACTCATATTCTGTTGAACCCTAAAAAACAATCCAAGATAATTAAGGGGTGGCATTTTATAAAGAAATCAGTTGTTAGAATCTATAGAAACAAAGTTTTCAAATCAATACATGAGGGGGAAAATCAACGACTTTGCAATTTCAACTAAAAGATTGAATTTACACTTAAACAAAAATGATTAGGGATCAGAAATTCAGAATTCATCTGAAAGAAATCTCGAGTTCAAGACCCTTCACTCTCCTAAATATAAGTAATATCTTATCAATCGAAGTATGATATGCCGATCAAAAACATTAGGAAAAATAGTTAATACGTTTAAGGTAAAAAATATAATGTCCTCAAATTGTTGGTGAAGGATTAATTATTAAATTAAATTAAATTAAATATATTAAAGAACGAATAAAACAAGCTCTTTTTCTTCAATTATAAAGACCCAAATACAACCTGCAAGCACGTTGACAATCAATTAAAAAATGTATAGAGATAGACATCCAAAATGAACCATTACAAATCCATTCCCCAAACATTTTGAGTTTGACTTGAGAGAATTAAAGTTCGTGAGTGTCACGAAGGCATGCAATTGTTTAATTCTTTCTCCAAAAGGTTGGTAGTTTTGCAAACTATATATAAAGGCAACATGTATCAGTCAATATATACATAGGCATTGTACATTAATTAGTCTTAGAAGGTCTCCAAGGAGGAACATTCATAAAACCATGGCTTCTTCTTTCAATTCATGGAGGTTTAGGTTCTTAATTTGGATGGCATTTGCAACGTTGGCTATCATCAGTAAACCTTCCATCGCTGCAACTCCCGTTTTCCGGCCAAGCCCTTGGGCCCTTGCCCATGCCACCTTTTATGGCGATGAGACTGCCTCCGAAACAATGGGTATGTGATACATATATACAAATAGTTTCACGTAGGAGTTTTATCATTTCTACTCTTGCTTTCTAAATTTTCATATATATTCGTCTCAATAAAAGTTCATTTTCCTTCGTCAACAATCATTTTGACATGTATAGAAAGAGTTAAATTTGTTACCAAAATCAAGTATTTTTTGCGTATCTCTAGTAAAGCACAATGTCCAATCTTAATTATGATGCCAAAGCAAATTTTAAGGATGTTTTAAAACAATTTTGACCATTATATAATGAACCCTTTTATTTATTTGATTTTTAACAGGAGGAGCTTGTGGGTATGGGAATTTGTTTACCAATGGCTATGGTACGGACACAGCTGCTTTAAGCACAACATTGTTCAACAATGGGTTTGCTTGCGGGACTTGTTACCAGATAAAGTGTGTTCAATCACCTTGGTGTTACAAAGGGGTTCCATTCACCACCGTGACTGCAACCAACCTTTGCCCTCCAAATTGGGCCCAAGACTCCAACAATGGTGGCTGGTGCAACCCTCCTCGTGTCCATTTCGACATGGCCAAGCCCGCCTTCATGAAAATTGCTCAATGGAAGGCCGGCATTGTCCCCGTCATGTACCGAAGGTATATACATATAGCTTAATTTTAGGTTTAATGTACATTTTGACCCTTAAACTTGTAAAATTTGAACAAATTAATCTTTTCGGACGAAAATTTGATACAATTCCGTTAATAATTGGATGGAATTTAACGAAACCATACCAATTTCCATGTAAAAATGGCTAATTTCTCTCCAATTGTTAACGGAGCTGAACAAATTTCCATCCAGAAAGGGTAATTTGTCTTTTTTTTTTTACAAGTTCTGGCATGCAATTGGTAATTGTCAATTTCTCACAAGATAAGGGGTCAAAATGTCTAATAAACCCTTAATTTTATTTTGCTTGCTCAAGATTCCAAAACTTTTCTTATATGTTGCTATGAAAATTGTTGTATATTAAAAAGTGGGTCTTAACTTTTATCCTTGTATATATAATGTATAGGGTACCCTGTGTGAGGCCAGGAGGGCTAAGATTTAAATTCCAAGGAAATGGGTATTGGTTGTTGGTGTATGTAATGAATGTAGGAGGAGGAGGTGATATTGCCAAGATGTGGGTTAAAGGAAGCAAGACAGGGTGGATTAGCATGAGCCATAACTGGGGAGCTTCATACCAAGCATTTGCAACTCTTGGAGGCCAATCTCTTTCCTTCAAACTCACTTCCTACACATCCAAGGAGACTATCATTGCTTATAATGTTGCACCTGCAAACTGGAATGTAGGAATGGCTTACAAGTCAAATGTGAACTTCCATTAATCAAACAAGTTTCACAGTAGTTCTTTCTTCCTTTTTCCTTTTTTTTAAACATATTTTGACCTTTTTAATGCCTTATATATATAGGCCCCCCCATGCATTATTATCATTGCTTTCCTTTTTCTTGGAGAGAATTTTCCATTGTACTTTCTAGAGCACAGGTTTAACTGTTGCAGCTCCATGGTTCAACAGTGTTTGAATGGCCAGGAGAATTATTATCATCTATATATATATATATATATATATTCCCCTTTTTTAGTTATTTCACTGTTTTTGTCTTTCATTTTGTTCTTTGCTTTTCCTCCTTTTCCATGAACTTCTGTCTCTATGAAGGCTGAAAACCTTACAATCAACTTCTTTAACCAAACTAAAGACAGAAGGTCAGAAGGGGGAAGAGTACAAAATTATGAACTTGCTTCTTTTTTACAAGAATATTGTCTATATAATGGATTGCACACAAATTAGAAAACATGTCAAACATTAATGTTGGAAGAAACAATGAATCTATTCTTGTCACTACTAATTAAAACTCCTTGAAAACCCTCATACTAATTTCTATTGATTGGCTATATATTGTGCAAAGCAAAGGCCATGTGTATTTGTGGACCCATGAAATCAAATCAAAGGAATAAAAGGAAAGAATTGCAATGGGGATGCCCATATGGCTAAGCTAAACATGAGTCCCACAAATATTGTTAAAGTGGGGAACATTTTAAAAACACAAAATTTGAGTAGTGAGCCCCCAAAGCCTTCATTTCAATATCCCTCTGCACGCCAGCTTTCTTTTTGACATGAGGGGTCATACTCATAATCAGGCCACGCTCTAAATCATTTCTCCCATCCTTAATCCTCATTCCTCTCCCCCCTTTGCCTCTGCCTACCTTCTCAAAGTTTCTTTCCATTCCCACAAGCAAAAAAGTTTCATGTTGTTCAAAGCTTTTAGGCAATTCAAAGGAATTATTTAATCCATATACCAGAATTAACTAATAATATAGGCTAGTGACAGTAAAAGCAAATCAGTAAAAATCACATTGAAGTGCCTCTTGCTTGCTGTAAACTTCAAAATCATCTTAAAAATCATTTCTATGTAGATTATACATGCTTGATGGCAAAGAAAAATGAGAATGTCATTGTAATTGGATTGAAGAAATGGAAAAATTGCAGATAAAATGATATATGAACATTGCTTGACTTCATGAATTGCCTGATTCTGCCCCCACATATCATCCAAAAACAAATAGGCAGTCGTTTTTAATCTCTACTGTTACACCCATTTCACGTAGATTCTACCTGGGACAAGAATATAATTGAAAAGAAAACAAAGAACTTTCTTTCTTTTCCCTTTTTCTTTACTTCCTTTTTCCTTTCTCTTCAATTCAAAGCCTCTATCTATCTATTCTTTAAAAAACTTCCCTAAACAGTTCAAACTTTCCTCTTTGCAACTTCAAACCCTGTCACATCTCAAAGAGAAAACAAAACAAGAATCTGATCTACAATATAGCTTTCAAGTTCCATAAACCAGCCAACAAAATCAGAAAAAAAAAAAAAAAAAAAAACAGACAAACATTTTCCTCTCATGGGAACTCTCTTATTTCTCACATTGATAATACTTTCATGGGCATCATTAATCTCAAAGAAAGTTGAAGCTGAAGGGATCAGATCGGCACGCCTTCTTGATCTTCTCATTAGAGACTACACAGTGAAATCATATGACAGACACTTAAAAACAGGGATTTTACATACTGTAAATTTACCTGCAAATTTCTCAGGCATCAAAGTCGACGCAGCAAAGTTTCGATGCGGGAGTCTTCATAGATATGGCGCACAAGTTAAGGAATTTCATCTGGGAAGTGGCGTTACAGTGCAGCCATGTGCAGAAAGAGTCATGGTAGTTAGACAAAACTTGGGTTATAATTGGTCATCCATATATTATGCTAATTATGATCTATCAGGTTATCAACTCGTATCCCCTGTTTTAGGGCTCCTCGCTTATAATGCCGGAAGCGACGTGAGTTTCGGGAGCCCATTTCAGCTTGGGATTCTGGCGAGAGAAAAACCAATCAAGATTGATTTCAGTAACATTACGAAATCATTCAACATGACAGGTTTCAGACCGTTGTGTGCTAGTTTTGAAGGAGATGGGAAAGTGACATTGAAAAACCAAGCGTCACCCAATGTTTGTGTTGCGACAAAGCATGGGCATTTCGGTTTGGTGGTTGAGTCGCCGCCGTCGATGCCGATGAGGAAGAAGATTAGCCGGTGGAAAGTGGCGGTGGGGAGCTCTATTGGAGCTGCATTGGGTGCTTTTCTTTTAGGGTTGCTTTTGGTGGCAATGCTTGTTAAGGTTAAGAAGAAAGCGAGAATGGAGGAATTGGAGAGAAGAGCTTATGAAGAAGAAGCTCTTCAGGTTTCCATGGTTGGACATATCAGGGCTCCAACGGCTTCTGTTACTCGAACGCCGCCGTCAATTGAACATGAGTACATTCATTATCCTTCTTGAAATAAGTTTTTTCTTTTTAATCTCCCATGTATGATCATTCTTTTTGTAAGATTAGTTAGCTCTATTTGTTTTTGAATAGGAAAAACAAAAATCCAACCAAATATTCTTGGGGTTCTCAATGTCCTGGAACAGGACAACTCTGTTTTCAAGGATATGTTCTGGTTTCAAAAATTTTCTACTACTATTGTTTTCTCATTTTCTATCATGGTTCCGATTCCGAATTACAAAATTGTTCATACTTCCTAGCTTCCATGTCTTGGAACATGACAACTTTTATCTCCATTTCTGTAACTTGATCTTGATGAGTGTTTTATTACCAACCTGATTTTCTATGTTTCAGAATTTCATAATCTTGGATTCCAAAATAGCATTCATTGAAAGGGCTCACCCCATTCTTTCTTTCTGGCCTACATCAGTCAAAAGCCATGAGCGTGAGCTTTAAATATTTTCTAAAAATGATTGCAACTTTAGTTGAAGCAAAATGTTACCCTCCATTCCCATTTCCCACTAGATGAGTTTAGGGTTCACGTTTTCTAATCAAATCAACAAAGAGGAAATTTTGCATGTAACTAGTAGACAAGTTCTTGGCTGAAATTTTGCTAAGAACATGATGATGGTGAAAAGAAGACTTCGTAGCTCAATACTTTATAGTTTAGTGAAGAAAAAGCATTTCACGCTTGAACGCGAAGACTACAACATGCTTTAACAATTCTTGCTTGTTTGTGGGTCAAACGCAATTATCATCAGCTCAAGACACTTGAAATTTAAGTTTGATTAGGGTGAAATTGTAGAGTTTGGTGGCCATAGAGTGTATGGGCCACCATCCGTTGGCTTTTCCATATTATAATAACAAAGACTTTTCAACTTGTATAAATTGTTGTATAAATTGTTGCTTTTAATAGCTTCAAATGTTAGATATAACAGTCTGAATTAAGAACTAACATGCAATACGAAGTAGGCAATTCTTTCCCTCATAAGCAAATTAATCTTATTATTACTATCAGTAGTAAAATAGGAAATAGGTACCATTGCCAGCCAAAGTGGGGACCTTATATAATTCAAGAATGTTATTATTAACTTGCTCAATTATTTCTAATAATTAAGCTTCTCAAATCTCAAGTATTGCAGAGGCCCCTCTCAATTAATTCAAGCCTTCTCTTTTTCTATGCTGTTTTAGCATTTTCAAGGTGCCATCAACCCACAAAGACAAAATACACAAGCTGGTTTATGTAAAGTCCATATGTCACTAATAGTTCACAGATGGTGCTAGGGTATCTTCTTTGATGAATAAGTTTTGCTTAACTTTTTTAATACAAACCCTCAAATCCAATGGTTACGTTGAGGTCCGATTAATCTAGAGTTGAGTTCGTCGAATTTAAATGAAGGAAGCTTTCTTAACATTTATATAAGTGTTGCTTAATTAGAGGTTGCAAAGTAATTTGCAAATGAAATAACAATGATTATACATCTTCTATCTTTCAATGTTTATTTCTACTTTAGGGTGGAACATGTGATTGAAACTTGAAAGTACCATGATCAATTTTTTTTTCTCAATTAATCACCTTCAAGGAATAGATCTTACAGCAAAATTAATTAAATCTGGTTATCACATTGATGAATTAAAAAAAATCTAATTTTTTTGTTTACAAAATATTATTATACTTTATGCTATACTTTACTTTTTTATAAAGATTAAGTAATGATTTTGCAAATTGGATTCGATGGATTTGGAACTTAAATTAGGAAAACATAGAGGAGAGGAAGAAGGAAACGATTTGGGCCTGTTTCCAATCCGGTGGCCCAATTACTACATACGGAACAATTTAAACGCTGAAGGAATGTGTCAAATCTAACGGTCCATTTTCTTTAATTGAATCTTTGCTAACTTGACTCTACCCGCACTGAATCACATCTTTCGCGCAATAAAGCACCACTAACGACTGTTACCGTTACCAAGATTTCCCGGGAAAAAACAGATATTAACCAAAGCAAGTCAAAATCTCACATTCCTTTTTATTTTTTATTCTTTTTTTACAAATAAAATAATTCAA
Source organism: Corchorus capsularis (assembly GCA_001974805.1). Classification (NCBI taxonomy): domain Eukaryota; kingdom Viridiplantae; phylum Streptophyta; class Magnoliopsida; order Malvales; family Malvaceae; genus Corchorus; species Corchorus capsularis. Next base: position 29,346 of record AWWV01008631.1, read on the forward strand.
ATTAATTGCTTTGCTTCATTATCAGGTTCAGGTTTCATGTTTTCTAATTATTATTTTTTTAAATCCCAACTCAAATAGGATTATTTTAAACCGACTCAGTTTGTCCACACTGAATTCTTACCTTTTCGCGCGATAAAAAAGAGTGCCAAACGTTTTCCGTCACTTAAAAGGAAAAAAACTAAAAAAGAAGAAAATTTTCGTCTTCAACCTCTCAATCATTCTTCCTATTCTTCTTAGGGTTTCCTCTGATTATCCTAATCCCAAAGGGATAATCATCCATGGACGATCCAACTATAAGTAGCAGCAATCAACGCAATCAATCAGCTTCATCATCATCAGCATCATCAACTCCTCGTCTCAATCTTCCCTCGAGAATGGCCGACTCTTCGCTCAATCTTGAAAACCTTCCATCTCGGACAATGCACATCAACCGGATGATTAACTCCAACTATAGTCGCACCCCTTCGCGCACAATTTACTCAGATAGGTTCATCCCCAGCAGATCCGGCTCCAATTTCGCTCTTTTTGACATCTCGAATTCTCCCACATCGGCCGAAGGGAAAGAAGACGGTTCCGGTACTTATAACAGTCTCTTACGGGCTGCACTTTTTGGGCCTGATACTCCTGATAAGAAGGACTCGTTTGGCCTTCCGGTTAACCGGAATATTTTCCGGTACAAAACTGAAACTAAACGGTCCTTACATTCCCTTTCACCTTTTGGCCTTGATGAGTCGGTTCCCGGGATTACTCATAGCCCTGTTAAAGCTCCCAGGAAGGTTCCCAGGTCACCTTACAAGGTAAGGTTTTGTGAGGGTTTTATGGCAAATTCGGTTGGAATTTCAAAGTTTTTTCTTTTTTGGGGGGTGTTTAATTTCTTTTCCTTATTTTTGTAGGTTTTGGATGCACCTGCATTGCAAGATGATTTTTATTTGAATTTGGTGGACTGGTCTTCAAGTAATGTGTTGGCCGTGGGACTGGGGAATTGTGTTTATCTCTGGAATGCTTGCAGTAGTAAGGTTACGAAGTTGTGTGATTTGGGGATTGATGATAGTGTTTGTTCAGTTGGTTGGGCTCAACGTGGAACTCATCTTGCAGTTGGAACTAGCAATGGGAAAGTTCAGGTTTGATTTTACTATCATTATATGATAATATTTATGTTGCCAAGTTATTTCCTTTGTTGTTGTGTGTATGCTTGCTTTGTGTTTTTGACAGTCATAGTTTTAGTCTCATACAATCAGATAGTGTAATTATGTGATCGATAACGTGTGGTGTGGCCCCAAAGAAAATTAATGAAGAATCAAAGTATAATTTTTCGAAGGTTCCGTTATACAGCGGTGGCAAAATAAGTGCAGAATGTTAAATCCTAAAATTTTAAAAAGAGTACACGTTTATTTCATCGATTTGCTTTTTTCTGGCAATTTCTGTTATTTATTTTTCTTTGGAAATATTCTCAAGTTGACCGGTGCTTGTATATGTTGGTTGCTTAATAGGATTGTTAAGCTGGAGTTTATTTATTAGTTGCAACTGAAAGAAGCAGTTTAATCGTATAATGTAGCATAGAGAACTTCAGAATGTTGGATAATTTGCAAGAATAGGAGGGTAGAAACTAGAAAGCCTTAAATTTGGTGGGAATTTGCCTGAGTAGTCAGATAAGGTCTGACCCTAAGTGGAAGCTTCTATCTGTAATTGTTTTATTTAGGCCAGAGTGAAACTAGAAAATGGTATACTGGTCATCAGATGCAAGCATGAGCACCTTTTATGCTTTTATAGATGTCTGGAAGTAGCAGAACTTCTTGGGCAGTGTAAGATAGATTATTTTTTATGATTAAGTCTTAAACTTCGCCCCGTTTCATTACCATATAAAAACCTAATTTATTTTCCTTATAGGAATACATTCTGTCAATTGCTTGTATGAACTTAGTTACTTCAAAATTTAAAGTTAGGTTTGACTCTTCATCTATTTCTCACTGCCATGATCATGGAATTCAGCGCAGCTTAGGACATTTTCTTCTTGGGAGATTTCTTTTTGCTCCAGTATTGTCTTTGCATTGAGTCTTTCACCCTCTGTCCTTCCGATTTTGCTTGTAGGGTAATCTTCTAGCTAATGTTGATCATTTCGTGTGCAGATTTGGGATACATCTCGCTGCAGGAGGGTGAGAACATTGGAGGGGCATCGATTACGTGTTGGGGCCTTAGCTTGGAGTTCTTCTGTGTTATCTTCGGGTAGTCGTGACAAGAGCATTCTTCAAAGAGATATACGTGCTCAGGATGATTTTGTCAGTAAACTCTCAGGACACAAGTCAGAGGTAATAGTTTTACTCTTCTTCAGCTTGATTCAACTTGATCATTGATACAAACAGATACACTCAATTGGGTATCTAGTTATTTATTTTCTGACACTCAGGTTTTTCTATCATGTAGTATCTCCTTTGAACTCATAAATGCCACTGCTCTCTGTTGTTTTCTCATCATTGTCCAAAGCCAGTTGTTTTTTTGTTTCTGAAAATGCATGTGCTACCCATTTTTTTGTGCTCCTTCACTTTTATGACATGTTACTAAACTCTTTGTCTGAATCTCTATTGTTCGTTATACAGGTTTGTGGGTTGAAGTGGTCTTATGATAACCGTGAGCTGGCATCAGGCGGGAATGACAACAAAGTATGTAACAGGTTTTTTTGCTTGTCATACTTATTGCTTAGTAAATTTTTACCTTTTTAACTGATTGAATGGGGAAACTCTCATCCATGTGCAGCTTTTTGTTTGGAATCAACATTCCACTCAGCCTGTCTTGAAATACTGTGAGCATACTGCCGCTGTTAAAGCAATTGCCTGGTCTCCCCATCTTCATGGGCTTCTTGCATCTGGAGGTGGTACAGCTGATCGATGTATTCGGTTCTGGAATACAACCACTAATACACACTTGAGCTGTATGGACACTGGCAGTCAGGTGATTTTTTCTTTTTTATTACCATGCCCTTTTTATTGGCCAAACTACCATACCATGCCCTTTAAACGTGCATAGAATGGAAAAAATATTTTCAGTACATAAAGTTGCTTGCTTGACTGCATTGATATAATTGATATTGCCCCAATTACTTTGAAATGACGAAACAGACTGTCATCTCCATGAAAATCAAAGTTATTCTTCTGTCAGTCTACAAGTCTAAGGCTTGTTTAATAATATATGGTTATAACAAGATAAGAGTGACAGAAAATTTTAGCCTACTTCAACTCTCCCATAAGTTCCATGTTAAAAGTTTTATTGCAGAAATTAACAGATATACTGCTGTTACTCAATTATTTTTTGCCTTGCTGATCACATTAGAGTCACAAATTGTAGGCAGCCCTAACATCACTTTGTGCATGGCAGGTATGCAATCTTGTGTGGTCTAAGAATGTCAATGAACTCGTCAGCACTCATGGATACTCCCAAAACCAGATAATTGTCTGGAGATATCCAACCATGTCTAAGGTATAGAATGTTTGAAACAGTTTATTGATGATAATAATATCTCATTACCTATATTTTCCCCCACTAAAATTTTAATCTACTGATGCAGTTGGCTACTCTTACGGGCCACACATATAGAGTTCTCTATCTTGCAATCTCACCTGATGGACAGGTAGCTTACTTTCCCACGCTGTATAGTTACTGGCTTTCTACTTTTGCTTACTATGATAAACATAAAGAACTATATATGAAAGAATATGCAACCTTGTTTTCTCTTTATTTATACATGCCTGCCCTTCCCAAGGCTGTAATGACTCAACTTTCTTGCAGACTATTGTTACGGGAGCTGGAGATGAGACACTAAGGTTTTGGAATGTTTTCCCCTCCCCTAAATCTCAGGTAATGACAGTTGGATTCAGGCTATCTAAATAATATATCTTTTCCACAGGATATTGCCTTTTGTTATTCTCATGATTTTGGTCTGACACCTAGCTATGATATAAAAAATGTCAGCACTTTATTTATACCCTTTCTGTGGATGTTCCCTGCGGCATATAATTTAGTATCTTTTTCTTGGTAGTAGTATCTATAGTTTCATGGGGATGAGAGGGGTATAGTACTTAAATTGGTTAAAAAGCTAGTTCTTATTCATTGCTGTTGAATGCTCACTTTTCTGTGAAAAGTGACTGCTTCATCACTCTAGTTTGTCTCAAAGAGTTAATGAGTGCCTGAAATGGCATCAAGTCCCTTTAAGATTCTCTTCTTTCTGGTTTGTATAGTATAGAACTGTATACTACTAGGTCAATGTCGGCTAAAACAACTCGTATATTTATGGTTATGATGTTTAATGCAGAACACCGATAGCGAAATAGGAGCATCCTCATTTGGAAGAACCACAATTCGGTGACTCCATTACGAAAGCACGCTGTAAGCATATTGTAGTGCTGTGGAAATATCAGACTCAATCAAAGTATATATACCATGAGCATTCTCATGCTCTCAAATTACTTGCTGAACCGTACCAAGATGACCAACTAGTCAAAAAGTATCTGCAGCAAGTGCAAGAACTAATTTATTGCTAGTTTCTTGCATAACCGTTGGTTTTGAATGTTATTTTCTCTCTTCATAATAGATTTGATTCATGTATAGTGGGAGGCGCCATCAATTGTTCATGGCTGCTCCCTTGCATTGTAAATTGAACAAATCAGGGAGGGTTGTTGAAGAAGAACACAGAACTTACAGTAGCGCGTTTCTTTTTGACATTGTAAATAATTTATAAGAAATCGTTTTTCCACTTGGATTTTCCAGTTGCTGTTGTTTCCAATATAAGCTGCTTGTGAACTGCAAAGATTCTAAACTCAGTAACTCACGCATCTTAAAGCTTATCAACATCCATGGAGAGTTCCGACCAAAAAAAAAAATCCATGGAGAGAACTTCCCTCTGGGGTTCATGTTCTTTCTTGAACCTGTCGTAAGCGTTTTTTTGACATAAGCGTTTGATAAATCAAAGTTTTAACATCAGCAACTTGACAAAGAATAGAAGAAGATGCCGCCCATATCATTTCTCATTGGGATCCTGGGTTCGACGGCTATTAGAAGCTGAAAGAACCCAGAGAAGACAAAAAGAAAAGAAGAAATGCCGGTTTAATTACTACCAAATTCTTAGGTTAAATACGATTTAGACGTAATCATTAAGGTGACGCAACTATCACAATTGCCAACCCCACTATAAATATAATTGCTGCATGTTGACAGCGTGGCGGAAATACAGTGTTAGCGTGAACCTTGCTGTCTGGTTTGGGTCTCTGGGCCCTTAAATCAGATGAATGGGTCATATTTGAACACATCCAAAAAACCGACTGTCATCAAATTTCCAGGTCCTGGAAAAAGATCCCAAACACGACAGGCAATTTGCCAATTTCAAACCAAACCCCACCCAATTACTTAAACGGGAAGTGTTCTGAGAAATTGACGTTTTTGTATTTACAGTTTAATTTTTCAACACGAACAGAACAGAGCACGAATAATAAATATGAATTGACGATTGACAAACAATCATTAGTCTAAAACTAATTACACCTATATTTATCATTATTCGTTTCATTCTATGGTTTTCATATTATTTGTTAGGGGCAAGCCCTGCTGGGCCCCATGTTTTTCATTTTCGTCGGGAAGCTTTTGTGACCATGGGATTAAACTCATTGGTGGGAAGCAACAGTTGCAGTTCTCTTGGCAGGGTTCGGGCAGCTCCCAGTTACAGTTACTTAAGGAGATTTCTTCCTTGGGGCTTTGGTCTTGTTGGTGGGTCCCATCCGCCACGCTCGAAGTCGAACAAGGAGCTGCGGCCTCCACCAGTGGACCCCAGCATTCTACTCTGTTGAATTCTGGAATGTTTGAGTGAAAGTAAACCCAGACCAAAGCCTCCTGTAATTCCGGATAGTTGTTGAGCAAATTCCCATCTCCATGAACAAACGCTTTCAACACCTGAAAATTTATCATATCATATTAAGATATTAATTAATTTTCTCATTAAAAGATTTAACAAAAAAGAGAAATGATTAATTAGTACTTACCACAGGGAGTTCTTTGCAGAAAATGAAGTATCGAAGTCTAGCACACAAGTCTAAAAGGAAATGGCCTCCGCTTATGTGACAGTGGACATGTAAAGACATCTTCCCTTTCACTTTTTTCCATTCTGCTACCACTTCATCTCTGTATAATTTGTTTGCCCAACCCTGCAACTGCATAACAGACCCCAATTTTTCTTTTTTCTTCAGTTTTTTTTTTTTTTGGGCATGTGGAAAACATTTTGATCAAAGTAGATATTAACAGGGATTAGGGAATAATATCTACTGTTAACAGTCATTATATTCATTAAAAAGTCTGTTTAGAATCCACATCAACTTTCCTAGCCTCCAATGTTTTCCTTGTGTTAACTCATCTGATTTTTCTTTAATTAAATCATTTTTTTTTGTGACTATACTACAATATAGTACAAATCCCCTGTTTCCCCTGTTTTCATCTCAATCAATGATATAATAAAAATACTAGTAATACAAATTCCAATAAAAATGATAAAAAATAAGATTCAACAGCCAGAAGAATATGAGAAACATAATTGAGAAGATTACCTGAGAATTGTTTATGGTCTGTGAGATGGCTAGGGTAAGTTTAGCGGTTATATCACTGTGGGTAAGGGTGTAAGTCCTGGGTAACTTCCCTGGGTGCTTCTTCTCATCAACTCCTAAAAATAAAACCTTCAGCTTTGATGCCTCGAATATAGCTGGCCCAAACAGCCTTGCTACCTGAAGAATCCATCCCATAATAATAATAATAATATCAATACATATAAATTATGATCCTCCCGTCAAAAGTTGGTAAATTTTAAAGGGAAAAAAGGGGAATTTTTTTATAAAAAAGAAAGAAAGAAAAATTACAGGAACAATAGCTTGGTTCTTCTTCTTGGATCTTCTTCTAGAGACAAAGAGAGATCTATTCTGCTCAAAAACAGAAGGCCTTGGCTTTGTAGGTAGAACCGGACCAAAAGTCAAAGAACCCATACTTGCCCCAAGCTCCAAGATTGATGGAGAGATTATATATGGAATCACCCCAAAAAAAGGGGGGGAAATGAAAACTATTCAATAAAGAAATACTAGCTAAACCTATAAAGAGAAAAATCAAAGAGAGGAAACAGAGAGAATCTTGAAGGAAGAGGAGACTGAGACTTCGAAGCTTCAAGCTTGAAATCAAAGCTTTCCTTTTTGGCTTTTGCTTTTGCTTTTACTTTAGTAGTTAGCTGTGGATTTTTTTGGCTTTGCTTGAATGTTGAGCTAAGTTGAAAATTTTGAGAAGGATATGGAAAGAAATTGCGTTGGAGAGTTTGAAAGAATGGCGTGTCGGTATGGCAGTTATTTTTGGATCAGTTAGCGGCAAGCAAAGAGGAAAGGAAAAGAGGTTGCTTGAAGCTCCGGAGTTCTGTTAACGTTGACACTTGGGTTTAACATCTTATTAACACGTTTGAGCTTTCATCATTCGACTCATGTCTTCTTAACATGCACAGCCCTCTACGTGGCACTCTCCAATTGCTTCTGGGAAATTTATTAGTGAAATATTTTACTCAAATTGTTTCCATGTTTTTCATTTTTTTGGCGTAACAAAAAGGTCTTAGTGGGCGTCATAGATCCTAGGCCTCTAAATCCTCTCTCCCTTTCTGGGCAGTAGTGAGACGTGCCAAGAGTGGATCATAATAGAAGGTGAAAACAAGTAAGTGTCTATGTAAGAAAAATCTTGTGTTTACTCAGACTCAAATCAGGACCACACTTGCAACAAACCTTACACTCGATTTCCTGCCACTAAATCGGGCAAATTGTTTCCATGTTTATACACATGGAATTAAGCAGCTGGAAATTGGAAACCCTTTACTTTAAAAAGTAAGTAGAAATAATATAGTACAAATTCTTCACGAGTCATTAAACCCCATAAATAGAAAAACGATAATCTATAAAACTAACAAGAAAGTGATTTATGCTAAAGCCTATGAATATTATTAGCAAAGCAATATAATGTTCTTCTTTTTCCTTTTTCTGTATGGGCAATTTGAACTCCAAATAACACCTAACATTGAAGCTTTTTTTTCTTTTTTCTGGCCAGACCTAACATTGAAGGTGAGGCAACATTATTAGTACTACTGTATATTTAATTCGACTAAAGAAATGTTAGTTCACGAATTAATTACAGATTTAAATAACTTTTTTTATTTGCATAAGATCATCAACGTTATTAATTAGTAAAAAAAAAATCATATCAAATTGTTGACACAATATTTTTGGAAAGAAACCTACTCTTACCTAATTTTTAGTACAATTGACAACCTCTTCTACCAAATAGGTAATTAAGAGAAATAATACTTAAAAAGCAACAGCTAGCAGCTACTAATATTGTGACAAAAAGTTTGTGTACAATTATTATCAATTAAAGAGGGAAACATTATTAGTGCCCTCAAAATTTTGTTTAATCAAATGTTATATATATAATAATATCACGGTAAAATGATTAAAATATAGGGTTTAGACTGAGATTTTATACATGAGTTTTGGAAGTGCCGAAAGAATACGTTACGAATGGGTTCCACATTGTGAAGAAAGACTGAAAGAGCTGTTCCCATAATAGTACTACAAATATATAATATATTGACAAGACGAGGGATTTATGTGGCATTTAGCTAAGTTAAATATTGAAATGATTTCCACATGGGGAATTTCCTTACTGAGCTGATCAGTTCAATGACCCTAAATTGAGCAAAACCAATAGTTAGAGTACTGTATTGATAATATTGCAGAGAGAGTTGTAGTTTTCTTGGCACGAGCATGAATGCAATCTCTCATGGGGCACGATTAAATAGTGCCCGGGCCTTCCTACCCGCTGAACAAAAAAAAAATATATCTTGTATTATTAAGATTACTCATAATTGTATTGTCCTATAGATAATAAGAACAAAACGTTGATATAACTTTCGAACCATAATTCTGTCCTACAAATGGCAAAACACGATATTTTCTTTATGTTCGAGTAAAATCGAGTTGCTGTGTGGGGTAAAAACTCTCCTATATAACAATGATCTTTTCATATAAAGACTCGAACTTAAAACTTTACTTAAACTTTAATTAAGATATAAATTTCTTTTTAACTCATCTGTTTATAATTCGTCTGATGAGACCTAAGGAAAAAGCATATATATATATCGTTTTCTTATATTAGAGAGTGTAATTTGAAGTGACATTAATCTTGTTAGAAAATTGGATAAATGCTTTATTTTATTTTTTCGGTACATTATTGGATATATGCTTTAATTAGCTAAAGGGTTAGGGCGTAGTATTATTTTTGTTAGGCTAATAACTAACCAATTACCAATTTACCATGAAGCTATCTTAGCCCATTAGGCCTTAATTAATTGCGTTAACTTCGGACCAACTAATCAATTAAAAAACAAAATGGGCAGAATTAATTGACTTTGGAGAAAAAAAAAATGGTTGAAATTTCTGCAGCCATCGCTTGGCTGCTACTGCAAAATTTTCCAGATTTTGACCTTCTCATCATTTTCTTTTCATCACGCTTCAACAATTGCATCACTGTACAAGCAATTTTCATATATTAATTAATTTTAATATTGCGTATACAAATTTATTTTATAATTTTTCATCAATAATTTTCGTTTTTTCTGTTTTTCAAAATAATGCGTAAACAAATACCAGCTCGCATCGGACACAATACAATTGCGTTATATTTGAATCTCCCCAACTATTTTTTTTTTTTAGATAAAATTTAAAAATATTAATCATATATATATACGGTATATAAGATCGATGGTATCCAAAAAGGCCAAGGCCCAGAAAATATACGTGAGGGTAGACCGGTTTAAAAGGTGTGTATGGCAATGGCTATGAGGCCCAAAACAGCATAAAGTACTTAACTATTTGGGTCGTTTACTGGACTAAATTCTAGTCCATTAATTTTGATTTGGGCTAAATGAATCATGAATTCATGATGATACTTATTTAAAGAACCGATTACCGAATTTGAATTTACCAACTAAATTAGTTAGTAGATCATCCAAAGATAATCTGGTGAGTCATAAGATAAGGCCCATCCTTTTCTTTTTTTTTTTAATTATTTGCCAATGTTGAACCTTATTTTGGCTTCATTATCATCATAATATTATTATTATTATTATTATTATTATTATTATTATTATTATATATACCGTATTTTATCCATAAATATACATCTAAATTTCTCAAGTCTGCAATTGTTTTTAAATATTTATGTGGTAATAAAACAAAAGCAATAATACCCAAGCCAATTTTTGAATTATCTGGTCTTACGGATTGTGATAAAGATTTGGACTTGTGATGGAGACACTTGGTCCTGTACTCCTCAAATCTTATTGAATATTTGTAGGTTATTTTTAAGTGTGAAAAATCCGTAAGTGAAACTGTGAAAGCCCATTGAATCCGTAAATACCAAAAGGATTGGCGACTTGTCGTAACCTTGAAAAGAAGATGGGATAACTTTCCGTTCCCTTATTTTATTTGAAAAAAAACATCCGTTGACACCAGCTAATTAATTAATACAGCCTATACAGGGCCATGATGATCCAAATCAAGCACACATAGAAGAAATCTGACCGAAATCAGATAAATTATACAATACCAAGTTATTTTCAAAACTCATGAGCTGTCGATGATTTTATAGCCATGGATAATTTATATATATATATATATATATATATATATATTTCTTTTTCTTTTTATCAATTTTGAGTTGAATAGTAGAAAAATAAGAATAATCTTTGAGTATATGTTACATATATAAGCTCCCACACATATTGAACTCTTACAGTAAACAATAAACAGACAAACTCTCTCTCTATATAAATATATATATGTATTCACAATTTATTTTCCATCATACAACTCGAGAAAAGTAAGAAAAAGATACCTGGCACCAATTTGAAACCTTATGAAACTTTTGAAGCTTCATTTTGGTTTTATTATAATACTATATTGATCGATCGTCAATTACTTGATACTAGGGTTTTTGGTACTTCTTCTCTCCGGTGGTCCTATAAACAACTCCGTCTCCACCTCCATGGTCTGAATGTGGAGTTCTTCTAATTCGCTTGTTGGTGATGTCGAGTTTCGTGGTTGCATTCCACACTAACATAATAATTATATAAATATATGTTAATTAATAGAATAATATTCGATCATTTAATTGAATATGTTTACAAAATTTTTGTTAAACATATATATAGAAACTGAGTTCACTCTTATAACTCTATTCTTGACAGTCACCTCAGAATCCTATAATATATATAAGAGATAAATCATATACTATCGATTAATCAATTCATGATCATAGCTATAGATATCTAATTAGAGAACAAGTACCTTTTCTCGCAGATTTGCGTTTTCTTCTCCGAGGCGTTTCTCCTGAATTAATGTTAAATGATAAACAGAGTCAGAAAATTATTCTTACAAATTATAATTGTAATATATGCATTCAAAAGACAAATGCATAAGAATCACCTCTTCCTTTAGCTTCTCAATCTGCTCCCAGAACAACTGGTTCTGGACACAAAACAAGCAAAAATTATAAGTCTTAAACCTATCAGTAACCCTTTCTTTATACGCACGCAAGCATATCAAGCTATATTTTGAAGATGGCCAAGTGAGTCAGAAAAGGTACCTTTCTTGCCCTAATTCTGCTTAAGCTTCGTTCCAACTGGTTTTCTAATTGTTGTAGCTCATTAAGAGAACATGGTTCCAATCCATTTCCCAAGAGTTTCCTGTCAAAGTTTACAAGTTTGAATGTTTAATGCCAGGTGAAAAAGTGACTCCAAATATGAATCTATACAACAAGTTTCAAGCTATATGGTTTCACCGTTTTGAATCTTCGAGAAAGTCGATCTTCTTTGCCATGCTATGGGCGTCTTCCTTTACATTCTGCATGCTCAATTTCAATATAATTAGATATATGGAACCATAACACACTCACACATACATAGATAAAAATCAATTAGCAAACATTTCTCAAACCACCAAATTATACTGTCACTTTCAGAAAGAACATTAAGTATATGGCGCCTTAATTAGAAACAATCAGCGAATAGAAAAGGATGGGCAAAGAATTTAGACCTGCAAAGCTTCATCTACTGCTTTGATGCTGAGTGCAGGATCCTTCTCTCTTTTCTGATACCGCTCTATGGTCTTATTCATACTGAAGCTTCTCAAAAACACACCAAAATGTGAGTACTCCACATATATATCTTATTTCAAATACTATCCAAGTAGCTACCATTAATCAGCATCAAAGTGTATATATAGTATTAATTATAATAAAACATTTTCTATATATGACACAAAAAGTTAATGTATTACTAGTACTACTACTATAATCTCCAGAAAGCTTTATTACAAGCCCAGAAGAAGGATCTATGAAGGCACTAAACCCTCACTAAAACTGCATGCAACCTCTCCCCAGTCCTCATCATCATCACCCATTATTAGCTATTGATGTATCATTAAAACAGTAAAACTTGTCTCAAAACAACAATAATTTCATGATGATAAGCTAAATAAGATTACTGTAGAGATTAAAAAAAAAAGATTACTATAGAGACAAACTAACCAACGTGGCTTTCCCATATATATTCTAGTGTTTTAGCACTGTAAATCTCTCGACTGCTCAGGTCATTATGCCATACATATTTGCTGTGATTTCTCACAAACAATGCTTTGGTTCAGTTCTAAGCCCACCAGCTTTCTCAGATCAGTTTACCCTCAAATAAAAAGAAAACTAATCAATTGAATGTTAAGGAGCATGAAAGTATGAGCCAATCAAAGCACTTCTATTTTAACCCCACTTTCTTATCTCTTCTTCAGAAGCTCAAAAACCCTCATTTCCAGGTTTACTATACTTGCTGCTATTCTAGTAAACATGTAACTTTTTTTTTATATAAACAACAATAAGTCATAAGATACTTTGGATTTAGAAAACAAAAATAGATTGTGTTGTGTGATGCATATGCACGCCTAGTCTAAAGCAAACGGCATCTCCCATTTTCTTCAAAATCAGTCGTCTTTCCAGCTAGGACCCTCTTTTTTTTCAAATATTCCTTTTTGGACCACATCTATATATATATTCCCAGCTTCCTGGTGTTTTCTCGTTTCTTAATTTTTCGATCAGCACAACTTCCAGGAACTACACGAGACTATGCCTCAGACTTGGTGATAACACCAGTTGACTGTCTGTCTCCTCCATTTTTGTCCCTTTAGTTTCTTCCCTCTCTCTGCTTATACGAAAGCATGATCAAGTATAAAATATAATCAACAACGCTGCTTATATAACAGTAAACCAACTTATGAGAGACTAATAAAGCAGGGTTTCAAGTAGGAAGCTATATGAAGTTAAAGATTAGTTCGGATATATGATGGCTTTTAAAATCCATCACCAACCTAGGCACAGTGTTATTTTAATCAGCTATCATCAATTCATACTATATAGTTTTCACAAATCTAGAGTGTGGACCCTAAAGTAGGCGAATCATCAAACCATATAACCAAATAAAATTAATAAATTAAACTAACTAATTAAAGCTTCCCTCAAAAAAACTAACTTAAAGCTAACCCCCTATCTACATGAGGAAAAGTAGATCGAGTTTTAAGCATTCAGTACAGAATATATCATTCTACTACAATCAATTTCTATCCATGTTTGATCACAAAAGATACCCTTTATATAACATAATTTTGCAATGTCGATCACTGAAAACCATCAAAAGCATTCTTCTCATGAGAAGAAATGGTGATCACTATTTAAAATGACTTGAAATATACTCCCCCTGTTCCTATTTATATGTCATCACTTTGGTCAAACAACTTCAACTTTCACCATTATTTTAAAGAAAAATATGTAGAACTAAAATTTCAAAAACTATACTTTGAAAAGCTTGTGTTCCAAAGTTTATGAGTATTATTTTAAAATTTTATTTTGGTTTATATATTTTTTTTTAAAAGATGGTCAAAGTTGAAATTGTTTGACCAAAGTGATGACATATAAATAGGAACACAGGGAGTACTATGTTATGAAGGTATAAATAAACATTTCCCTGACTGCAGGTGCTAAAAAATGATAACAAGTGATACTAATACACAACTTTTAATTGGTATTGTATCCACATATATTATGTGGATTATATATATATATATATATGCTTAATTATCATATATTAATTAGAATTAAACCAATCTACCATTTATTGATTTGACATTGAAGAATATTGTGCAAATTAAAACTTTTAAAGTTTTCTGCATTGAAGCCAAGAGCTTCCTTCCAATATATTGCTAATACAATTGTTTTGAAGTCCACAGAGATCATGTGTATATACAAAAGAATGGTGGAACCTATAATTCCTATTCATGCTATATGTAATTTCCAAAATGATTAATTAATAACATATGAAAAAACAAACTAATTAAGTCTCCAATTTGAATCAAGTTAAAGCAAACTAAATAGTACTTTCACTCTCAATTATAGAATCTTTAAACTCCAAATTGTATATATATATCCAATGACCTGTTTCATTTTTGGTGATTAAATTTATATATTTTTGTAACATAAACTCCAAATTATAGAGTCTTTAAACTCCAACTTATGGAGCTTCCCATCACAAGTGAAACTCTTGCAGTACAACTAACTTATTCAGTTTCCATATATTTTCTTAGCCTAAAATTATTAGGAGCAACATATCATGAAAAACAAAGCTATATAGTTTCTCTCAACTAAATCTTAGCTCCCCCAAAACAACTTGGATGCATATACAAGTGGAAGAATCTATATAGCTCATTAATTTAACTGTAGTTAATATAGCTTTAATATCGTTTCAATAATCCAAACATGACATCATGAAAAATATGAGACTTTTCACCAAAAAAAAATATGAGACTTATCACCAAAAAAAATATATGAGACTTAACAATTTCCTAAGACGAGTGAAATCTCCTTTTTTTTTTTTTTTTTTTGGCACCAATGACGAGTGAAATCTTTAGATGCCAGATATTGAAGAAAGTCATCGTGTTAATTAATCAAAAGTTCAAACTCTTCATTTTTCTTAATGACTTTTTCTTGGATATATATATATTTATATACCTTGAACACTTAAAACTTAAGTTAAGAACCTCACAAATCATAATCTGGTTTACACCAACCTATATATATCCAACACTACTTGAAGTTAATTTGAATCTAATTATAAGCAAGAAATGAAGAATGACCAAGCGCGCGCACACACACACATATATATATACAGTAATGATTTCATGTAAAATGGTGAAAATGATGAATGCTATAGAACCACCTAATCCCCATCAACATATACATATATCTTAATCTTGATTTTAGAATATCTTTAGCGGATCATGTGCAAACAGTCCTGAAAGTTATATGCCCTTGTACTAGGGTGGTAGGGATCCATTATAACCCAGTTACAGCTGAGTAACTTTTGGCTTGATTAATATAATTATCTGATATATAATATCCTTTGTTTTAATTAATCATAAGGTCCTAAAACAAACACGATTGATACACTAATACTAACATTAACACTAAAAACAAGATAAAGTGGGGATACCTTGAAAAAAGCACATGATTTCTCTCCACAGCCTGAAATGATAAACAAGAAATGCCAGTTTCCAAGTACTACAACCTCATCCTGATGGTCACTGGTCAGAGGCCCCCATTAAACAGTCTTAACATTTTCCAACTTCCAACTTAATTAATAAGTATTCTTTTCTTCTTGTTTAATTTGTCTAAAACTTACATGATTTTTTCTTATCATCTACAGAAAATGTTGATAATTACATAAACCAGCAGAATGTCTAAGATTTTCCATTAAGTATAGCAATTAGAAATATGAGTAATAGTTAAGCATATATATATATATATATATATATATATATATATAATAGTAGTTATAGATATTACTGCTCTACTCCATAGCCAACCTCTAAAAACTGTTTATTTAAAGCTATAGCTATTATACCTAGGTATAAACTGCTGAGTGCTGACATATATTAAACACCTAAACTTGAGTGAGCATCAAGTATGTTTAACCCAAATCATTAACCCTAAAGATTATGATATGTCTCTCTCAGGGAACTTGCTGGTTGGAGAGAGGACAGAAATATCTGCACACACACGATCACTCTAGAACATCAAATTATAGCAAGGAAAACCCCATCAGAACAAAATCACCCAGTTAGATTCGATTCGATCTATATATATTTATTTATGTAAAAAAGAGAAAAATAAAGATAACACAAAGATCAGAAATCAGACCGGCCCCTTCTGACAGATAAAGCCTGAGATCTTCATGTACTCTTAGTACTATTGCTTAGCTATACACGGTAGAAAAGAGGGGGCCTCCATAATCAAATCAAGTAACATAAAAGTAAACATCCCAAGTAATTTAAATTACCAAATTTTTCTTTTTATTTATATTTTAATTTCCCACATTCAATAAATAATAAATGAACCATAGCTGCCTGTACTATTAATTTTTAGTACATTGCAGAATTAATACAAAAAAAAAGTAAATAAATATATATATTTTTCCATGTATATATGATGAAGAAGATGAAGATGAGGAAACGCACCTAGAACTAGAAAATTCATAGAGCTTCCCTCTGGGAGAGAAGATGATAAGTGCAACTTCAGCATCGCAGAGAACTGATAGCTCAAAGGCTTTTTTGAGCAGTCCATTTCTTCTCTTTGAAAAGGTTACTTGCCTGCTTGTTGCATTTTCTATTCTCTTCATCTGAGTTTTCCCTCTCACCATTTTTCTCTCACACTCCCTACAAAACAAGGAATAATGAATTCTTGAAGAGAAAGGGAAAAAAAAACCCAGGTACTGATTTGAATTCTTATTAAGAAGACAAAGATTTGGGGTTTCAAGTAGTGGAAAACTTGATTTTGATGGTCAATAACCCAACAATCAAAAAAACCCAGATGAGAAAAAGGCAAAAGGTTTCCAAAAATAGAAAGGGAATAACTGAAAAATCTACTCAAATTAGGAAAACATAATAGTAAAAAGAAGCCTGAGAAAAGATCTTTCTTGGTATGTGAAAGCTCGAGTTGATGTGAAGAGGAAACAGGAAACAAGATTTTATTTGGGAAATTTTTGAAATTTCTGCTGAAAAAGAAAAATATTGTGATGAAAACCCTAGATTTTTGCAGATGAGAAATGACTTGACCAATTTGTTTCCTCACTCCCTTGAGCTCCTATCAACCCATAAAATGAAAGTATTTAATAGTAACAAATAAAAATAAGAAAAAAAATAGAAAAAAAAAAGTCTAAGTAAGTGAAGAACCTAATCTCTTTCTTCTTTTGGTAAACTGAGGAGAAAAAACAGACACCTCCCCAAAAAAAGAAAAACAGAGAATAAATGCCAAAACCATGTGATTCCACAATGAGGAGGGATGTGGGTGCACCAAAAACGTATGCCCACGGCTGGTATTCGTGACACCTGTCCGGTTTTACCGACAACCTCCACGCCCGGTATCCACCGAAAGGGGCAAAGCCAACGTGTGAGGTGAAAAACAGAGAACATTTCTGTCGGTTGCATGCAAAATCTGGACACTCATTGGACACGATAAAAAGATTTCAACTGTGGTCCGTACAACGTTTGGAAACACGTCTGCGTCCGTCCGTACGATGGCATGGCAAAAGAGCCAATGGGAGAGTCCCACGTCACCACTCGGAGTGATGATGATCAGGCGGGGTTCACGTGGCTCTTCCTTGTTTGGTGGTTGTTTTTGGGGCCTCCCTTTTATTTCTTCCCTCCTCCTTTTGTGTTTTCTGCTTTTTTTTTTCCTCTTCTTTCCATCTTCGTTTTCCTTTCTTTTTTTCTTTTCTTAATTTTTTTTTTAAAATAATAATAATTCAACTTGTGGGTTGTGTCATGTGGTGGCGCACTATTGGATCCTAGATTTTTTCAAACAAAATATTTTATATAATTATTATAATTTTATACTACTATTTGTGATGGTATTTGTTGGTAGGCCCTATATTTTGGGACCACTTTGGGGACATGAGCCTTTCAACTTTGAGATTGTGACGTGGGTACCTTTGATGGCTTCGGAAAATTGGTTGTGCCTCGTGGATTAACTCTTAACCTCATATATAGTTAGTTAAGGACAAAGATTAGAGTCTAAATTATAGACATCTAGTCATAGGCAAGATATTATATTCTCTTTTAAGAACAAAAATGATTCTAATTGTCTTATTAATAGTTTGCATCAAGGTTTTGGTTAGATTTAATTAGAGCTTATAACCAAATAAAATTCTTTGCTAGTGTAATCAAGCCTAACAACTACTATAATTTATAATGTTAGAAAAATCGGGGAACATTAATAAACGAATAGATTTATGTTTTTAACTTTAAATTGTTGAGTTCAATTAGTCCACCTGTTGTTTGTTAGTTGTTCGATTCAAAAGTTTATTTTACCGCTTATATATATTAAAAAAATCTTAAGTCGGATCAAAACAAAAAATCTATGAGTGTTTTTAAAAGCACTCTTTAGTTTTTTTTTTTTAACTATATTAAGTCATAAGCCTCAAATTATAGTTGTATGTCAGTAGACAAGCCCCAAATTTGTGATAATTTTCAATTTAAATATTACTCTCCGTCTCATATTATCTGTCTCTTCTGGATCAAATTAATCTTACATTTGACCTTTAATTAAAAAAAAATATATGCAATCAAATTTTCAAAAAATATGTTTTGAAAAACTTAAGACTTAACTTAATCAAAACACATTTTTAAAAATTTTATTTTTATATAATTTTTTAATAATTAAAGGTCAGAGTTAGGAAACTTTGACCCAAAAGGGACAAATAATATGAGACTGAGTTTTTATTGATCAACTAAATCGAGACTGTTTATAAAATATTGGGCCCTTGAAAAAAAAATTAAAAGATTATGAATCAAATCGACCATTTTTTGTTGTTTTAACTTTTAATTGAGTCTTCAATATATAGAATCGAACTACAATTCCATTTTTGTTTATATTATATATGGTATAAAAAAAATTCCATTTTTGTTTGATCTTATTTCCTTTTTTACTTATAGTACCAAAAAAAGTCGCATTAAGGAAATGGATCCTTTTGCTTTATTTGAGTGCATAAAATGATTTCAAAAATGTCATTTTCTGGTTTACATGGGGACATTGTTCCTCTTTTTTGGATGACAAGAAGAGGGAGGAGTGGATGTTGTTGGAGAGGATAGCCACTTTTTATTTATTAGAGAGTAGAGATATGTCAGCATTTTGATGATGATAATTGATAAGCCAAGTCCTAAACAACAAGGGACACTGCCCTCTTGCCTCTGCCATTGCCCATTGCCACCCTATATCCTAATTGCCGAGCAGAAAGAAATCCATGACTAATTTGAACATTTTTCTTTTGCTTTGCTTTTTTTTTGAGTTTTTCTTTTCCCTCCTACTTTCAAAAACTCGACGAAAGAGATTTCTGATCATATCATATAACATACTCTCACTTGTATATTTCGTACAATAATCGAATGCCTGAAACTGGAACTCTGTTTTCTGGGACACCCTGAAATGAGTTTTCTTTTCCTACAAAATGGGTCAATTGTCGACAGTGAAAATTAGACCATTCAATCAAGTTGTAACTAGGCCCTACACATTAAATTCAACATTTACAAAGCTTTGTGGTCCATCCATTTTACCTTGCCTAGGCCCGTGAAGAAGCCCATCTTGGTTAGTTATGGACCTCTTCCCAGTACTTTCTAGGCTCAATATTATATGGGCTAAGCTGAATTTTGATGATATTGATCAAGGTTCAATTTTATTTGTACTTATTGGAAAAATGGGTTCCAGAACCTGTGGAAGCCTGAATCGAAGACAATAATCCAAGCTAGACTTCAGGTGTGTAATTCTGTTTTCTTATAGTCGGCTCATTGTCTTCATCCATAACTAACCTGTCGGGTTAAGTGGAAGGTGCTCAATGGTCAATGTCCCCCTTAAAGAAGGTCTTGGCTTTGGAGTATTATGAATGATGAAAGCATGTGCCGGGAGAGATTCTTCCATGTGGAGTCCAACGCGATTTGACTCTGAAATAATCCAGACCCAATGTGAACGCCGGAGACGGAAGAGTTAGTGACAAAAATAATTAATTAAATGGGGTCTTGAAGGTTGAAGGCAAGATATAACCAAAATGAAAGCTGGAACTGGAAATGGCAGCTGATATTTATATTTGTTCGGTATTCTCATGAAAGAAGTGGTAGACTTTAAACTTTAAAGTCGTTGACATTGTAAAATTGCCAACTCAAATCTCCCCTGCCCATTTGCCAACTACAAAATGTACGAATCGGGCTGGTTGCAGGGTCGCACGCAACCTTTCCTACGCCTTACTTAGCATTAGCAGAGTCATTCGTGAAAAGTGCCCTCCCTGCTGCACCCTACCAAACTTAGTACAAAATTAATATGTAGTACCAAACTAATTCGATTCAAATGTTAGATTAACCAAAACACTTTCCATAACTTAAAGAACTTTTGTTTGCAGATGATAGAGGGAGTTTAGGTTTGCTTTTTTGGTTGTTTAGGTTAAAAGTCTTCATTAGATTTTGAATATTGATTATAAGTAATTAGCAAATGGTAATGGATTAAAAAACAGAGAAGAAGTGAACTGAAGCCTCAAAAGGTCAAAACTTATTAACCTTTGATTAGTTTAACTGCCCCAATTATACTCCGAACTACCTACTTTGACCATATGTTTCCCTTCCTTTTATGCTAAGATTTGCAATGCTAAGTGCTAAAAATTTGCTGGTGTCCTTCAGCGAAACAGAACTTTTCAAACTATCTATCCTCTTAAACCAACTTTCGCATAAACAAAAGAGCAAAATAACCGCAGCAAGCAAATCTTGTTAATTTCATTACTTCTCAAGTATCTCTCTATTTAGTGCAAACTACGTTTTAACATTTTTTAGCATGCGACGATTTCTTCACTTTATTAGTAATATTCATTATAAATTTCATTCAAGTATAGTTTTTTTTTTTGGGCAAAATTAACATTCAATAATGTGGATGGTCTCGTGCAGAAAATAAATCTCTTGTAACATAGTATAATTGTTAATCTTATTAGGTATCATCAAGTATAATAGGAAGACCAACAAGGGTTGCATCAAATGGTAAGCGACTTGTTTCGCTTAAACAATTTTTAGATTCGAGACCTTGCGTACGACTCACCCACCATGCCCAAATGCACGATGAGAAGGATCTGAATTAGTCAAAGCAAAATCCTGGGTATCGGATGGGGTAAAAAAAAAATCAAGTATAATGGGAAGTCTTTTTTTTTTTTTGGGAAGTCTAAGTCATAGATAATTTATAGTAAAACTGTCATAAAAGTTAAAAAGGCTTATGTAATGTGACTAATGCCTATATTGCATATATGCAATTGAAAAAGAATCGGATTTTTTACTTCTTCAACGGTGGTTGCTAAATATCGTCTTAGTTTTGCTAAATACCGCCCCACTTTTTACATTTTTGCCCTTTACATTTTACTCTTTTTACACTTTTACACTGAGCCTCCCCACTAAGACGGCTCAGCCACGGCGGAGTCTCCCCACTGGGAGGCTCAACCACGGCGGAGCCTCCCCACTGGGGCGGCTTTGCCACGGCGGAGCGCCCCGGTAGGGCGGCTAGACCAAATTTTTTTTTTAAAAAAAAAATAGCCTAGCCGCCCCACCGGGGCGGCCTGCGCATGGTAAACCGCCCTCTTGGGACGGCACGGGTCATCAGTCCTAAAATTCGTCAAAAATTGCATTTTTCTGAAATCGTCATCAAAATATGACACGTTATCGTTCATTTTTCTTACATCGTCATCAAAATATAACACGTTAACGCTATTCTACGTTTGTGATAGTTTCAAGATTAGAAAATGAAGTAATGGGCAAAAGCGTAAAAAAGCGTGAAAAATGGGGTAGTAAATAGCAAAAATGAAGCGATATTTAGCAGTCCAGTTCTTCTATTGGTGCTAAAAAGTTTATGTGAGGAGGCTGTCACCAATTTTTACTTTTCTTCTAAAAAAATAAAAATCGAATTTTTATTTTTTAAAGTCTAAGACTCTAATAAGTAATAAGTTAACAATAACATAGATGGAAAATGAAAAAAAGAAAAAAGGAAAAACTTTGGTGTTGCCGTCAAAATAAAAAAAGAACGCCCTTAATTTATTGTTTAATTCTTTCACATTTCACTTTCTATTATCTCTCAATAAACCCTCTAGAACTAGAAAAAGCAAGTCGTTTTAGTGCGAAAAAGAAACATTTTTCTTTTCCATCTTTTTTTCATTTGTAGTAGTCAATTTTAATTTCCGTGATCGAAGATTTCTTTTTTGGATTGTATTTTCGGAAACTGTAGAAAGAAGAGAAGACAAAAATGTCCGCTGCCGTAACTTCTGCGAATCCTGCTGCTGTTGATTCGTCTTCTCCATCATCATCTTCTCCAACTCCTTCTTCAATTACCGAATCGAAGGATGAATCAGTGAAAGAAGAACAGAATCAAGAACAGCAAAAGCAAGAAGCAATTAAAGAGTGCATGCACAAGACCAAGACAATCCAGTTCTTAGGTCGTACTACGCCAATTATTCTCCAAAACGACAATGGACCTTGCCCTCTCCTCGCCATCTGTAACTCCTCTTCTCTTCTTTCCAATTTTCTAGGGTTTTTTATGATCGTTATTATTATGCTTTATCATTATGTCAATGCTTAGAAGAACCTTTGAATTTGATTCTTGGTATAGGTCTTAGGTTTCTTTATGGTTAGTTAATTGAAGTTGGAGAGGATTTGGATTGAATTTTCGTTTGATTGTTTTCTGGAGAGATTGAGAATCGATTTGTTTTAGCATTTCGAATTTTTGGTTATATTTAGGGATATTTATGTTAATTCTTTGTTTAATTGTTCTTTCCGTTTTTAGTGGAAGACCTTATACCAAGTATGAAACAAGAAAAGGATTTAGTAATTAAATTTTCTTTCAATGAATTGATTCAAAACATGATCAAATTCTAATTGGTCAATATTGAGCATAGTTTTTTTTTTTTTTTAAATGGAAATTACAAAATTGGAGCTAATGGAGTTTTGACTATGAACATCTTTTGGGGCTTGTTACAGGTAATATTCTCCTTTTAAGGAACAATTTGAACCTCAGTCCTGAAATATCCGAAGTTTCGCAGGAGAAATTGCTTTCACTGGTTGCTGAGCGACTGATTGATTCCAACAGTAATGTCAATGTATATTCTTTCCTTCTTTATCCTTAGGTCATTTCATTTGCTTGTTGCTCATATAGTAGGATGATTATGATACTGATGATTCCATTTGGCATGTAGAATAAAGATGCAGGGTACGTCGAAAATCAACAGCAAAATATTTCGGATGCAATTGATTTACTTCCACGCCTTGCTACCGGGATTGATGTAAATATAAAATTCAGGAGGTTAGCCTTTTGTTTAATCTTTATTTTTCACATAAACATTGCCTCTTTTGGCAGTCCGTATTGAATTATTTGTATGACTTGCAGAATAGACGATTTTGAATTCACTCCTGAGTGCGCCATATTTGATCTGCTTGATATTCCCCTCTATCATGGTTGGATCGTTGATACCCAGGTATGCTCTTTTCCAACCACGTTTAACTTATCTCCAAGTATTTCTTAGCTTATTCGAATTATGCTCTTTTCTTCATTATTTCTGTTACATGAGTATCCCAGAATGCTTGCTCCCCATTAAATACTGGCATCAAACTAATATCTCTCCTTTCTTAGTAAGAGATTATATGCCTTTTCGGCATTTTGGTGCTATTTGTATGATCTTAAAATAGTAAAGAAAGAAAAAGTTAAAGAAGCCTTAGAAGGGCTTTATTGGTTTGAAACTCAGAAGCTCTAAATTTAAGTGCATAGAGAATCTTAGATTGGGTGAGGGAATATTTAGCGGTGCACGATCAAGCATTTTGATTTTTTTTTTATCTAATATTCCGAATATGGAGCTGTAAAGTTGAAGCAATCTGCCGGTCAATGTGTCGTTTATTGTGTGATCTTGACTATGGTTTTGGTTGTCCAATTTCTGACTTCCATTTTGAGATGATTAAGGGCTGCCAAAGTAAACTGTAAATTCAACATTTTGAGACAAAGATAACTAGCCCTCAGACAAGGATGTCACTTTTCAAATTGTCTCAGAAGCATAACTCCTTGAGATGACGCTGCTAGGTAGTTGGGCTCTCATGGAATTGATAGCTGATATGTGCTTCATGGTTAACAAGGGTGCATATGGTTTGTATCCAATCAGATTGTTTCAAGTTGGGTCTCTAGCCTGTTTGGCTATACATTCATTTTATAATGCAAGTTGCATCGGAAGTTTAGATCTTTTTATGTATCCAATTTCTAAGATTTGAACTAGAACTGGTCAGCATAGGATAGCCTGACTAAGGTTTATTGCTTAATGATTATGCGCTCAACAACCAGTGCTGTTTGGTTGAAGGCATGGCTGGGAGGATTTGGAAATTTGGATTGAGATGAATTTGGTAGGAACATTGGATGGGAACCCGATGCCTTTACTCTTTTGATAGAATATTTAAGGCTTTAAATCAAGAAAGTCATTGAAATTCATAGGAAATCATTTCAATCCATATTCAATGCTGACTGAATTCGTTATGGTTGCTTTTTATGTGTCAATCTTTGCAATATCTGATTATGCCTGCTAGGTTATTGGTTGTTCATGATGATATTCATCTATTATAGGATCGTATTGCTTACTTCTCAAGATTATTGAGTTAGTTTGGTTTTAGTATAGGTTTATGTAAAGTTAGTTTATAGGGTTCTGCTATTCTCAAGTTTCCCTGCCTGCATGATTCTAGGTTTCAGGTGTACGAGGTTTGATCTCTACATTCATATCTTAGTTTAATCACATATTAATTGGGCCAGGATTTGATAGTTTATTGTCATGGTGCTCATGTATCAGGACTATGAAACTGCTAGTGCCATTGGATCAAAATCCTACAATGCAATTATGGGGGAGCTTGTGGCACTGGAAACAAGAAATATGGAGGTGCCACAGAAAGATAATTCTGAAGATTGTGTCGATTTTGCTGCTGCAACGACTGCCACTCTTGGAGTTCCCTCTCCTTGTCTGTCAAAAACCAGATCTTTTGATGATTCTCCTCGTTCTGTCTCTGATCAGCAAACATCAAGAAAAGGGGATCTTGAGGAGGAAGCAGAGCTGTTGAGAGCGTTGAAATTATCTGAGGCTGAATTGCCAAGCTCTGTTGGTGATCATGGCAGTTTAGATGAAAGATCATGTACAGAGAACCTAGTTTCTGTAGATTCTGTAGATAAACAAAGTGAGGAAAAATGTGTTGAAAATCAGAAATCGCACAGGCATGAACTATCCTTTTCGGATGCTTTGAGCAATGATAGTGGTAGTAAGACATGTTTTGAGACTGTCACAAAGGAAGAGTCCTTGAAGACTGATGGCATTTATCAGGAGCAACCATTTAATGTTAAATCTGAAGTTGTCCTTTCGAATGATCAGGATGAGAAGAGTAATGTTGAGACAATGGTTGTTTCTCTGGCAAAGGATACTGCATCTGTGGATGGAAACCACACTGAAATTTCATTAGGGGTTGAAAAAGTTGAGACTCAATCCACTTCAGCAGCTGCTAATCATGATATTCTGGATAATATGAATGGTTGTGACACAACAGAAGTAACATCTTTGTCTTTACAAAATGCCGATTCAGATTCATCTAGTGGCAGAATACATCATGCAGATGTGCCAGAAGCTTTTACTTCTAGTCTCGATGGCAGTGAACCTATATATGAAGGAGAAGAATGCATATTAGATTCAGTGCCAACAACTTATGAAGACCGGGAGCCTATATATGAAGGTGAGGTTATTCTTGCAGAACAAGCTGACAAAAGAGTTGTAGAGGGCTGCAATATGAGGTCTAAAGATGAAATCACTCCACAACAAGGTTAGTGGTACACTTTATTCAAAATGTAAATCTATATCCTCGTAGAGTGTGTACATTCTTTTTATCATCAATTTGAGCACCATTCATTGTTGCTTTTTCCAACTGCTTGTTGCTTTGTCATTGGTATAAAGTAAAAATAATGTATTTTCTTTTTTATTATAATGTTTATTTTTAGTTAAAAAGGTATTTCCATTTTCATCAAATGCACTTCTTTTATGTCTTACTGTTTTCATGTGTTTATTCAAGACAAGATAGCTTACCATTCATTCTTTCCCTATTTCTCTACAGGAGAACTGATTAGAAACTTCTTGAAGAACAATGCTAGTCAGTTGACCTTTTATGGGTATGTTGAATAGCTGTTTAGCTATTTGAAGATCTGATTTCTTCTTGAGTCTATTACATCTTATATTTTTATGGTGTGAGGAAGCTTCTTGGTCAGTGACTATTAATATATTTTGCAGGCTTTTTTGCTTACAAGATGGTCTTAAAGAACGTGAGCTTTGTGTTTTTTTCCGTAATAATCATTTCAGTACCATGTTTAAGGTTAGGATCTGGAACCAGTATTTCTATGAATTTTTCTGTGACTGTACCAATTATGCCTGCAATTCTTGAACAACTTGACGAAATTAATACACCAATTTTAGTTTTCTTTGTTACTCAACTTTAAGTTTTACTTGATTCATTCAATCTCTTTTTATTTGCAGTATGATGGTGAACTCTATCTTTTAGCTACTGACCAAGGCTATCTAAATCAACCAGACTTGGTTTGGGAGAAACTAAATGAGGTACATTTTTTACCTAATAATCTTTAAACCCAGGATCACTTCAGTGGGTGTCACTTACAATTGTAGTCTAAGTTGGGTGGATTTTCACATTGTTGTTAACTTTAAAGTCTCTTAGTATATATTGTAGTCATTAAGAAAGATTCCTAGCCAGTGGTGCGGTGGACCCTGCATCATGGGGCCTTATCAGCATATTGTGCGCTTTGAGGATATTAGATCTTCCTCCATGCTGTGCCTCAAAATAGTTTTATAAACCTGAATGCAAGGAAAAAGAAAATTTCTTGAGAGATATATACTTCATCTTATCTAATCCATAATACGAGTACCTATAAATGCTCTTTACTTGGTTTTTTTTGTTGGATTCTTATCTTTTCATTGTTTTTGTCATTTTCAACTTCCTTTTAAAATAACAAAGATTTGCTACAAGATAGTAAAATTTTAGAATTGAACCACTAATTTTTAGTGAAACTATGATGTTCTGTTAATAGTTTGAAGTTTGGTATAACAATTTAACTCATGCTTTCAGGTCAATGGAGATACACTGTTTATGACCGGTAACTTCAAGGAATTCAAGGTGGACAGTCATGCAAGTGGCACCTGGGATGAACAAAATGCTATGGCTAATACTGCTGTATGTCTTTCCCCTTGGCTAGAAAATAGTGTTTGTTGGTTTGAATGACTTTAATGTAACTTAAGTAAGCTCTCCATGAAACAGGACTACATTGCCAGCATCGATAGTGCAGCCCAAGCAGGATTGGACATAACGTAATTATTCCAACTCTAGTTATTGTCTGTTTGTTCTATAATTTGATGTCAATAGTTTCTATTTGAATCCTTCCAACTCCCTAATTTGCCGAAGGCATTAGTCTTTGGATTTAAGACATTCATTAGAAAATGTTTCTGAAATTTCAAAATTTCATTTTTTTTGACCATATAAAAATGATCTAACATATGTTTTAATGGTTCCTCACTATGATCGGGGATGAAAATTTTTGTTAACTTTGTTGTTATCATTGCAGCTCAGACTTACAACTTGCAATAGCTCTACAGCAACAAGAGTTTGAACAACAGCCCCAGCGTCAAAATGTGCAGCAACCACCTGTTGTTGGTGCTTCAAGATTAGTAACAGGTCCCCAGGTATCTTAGTCCCTCTTCCTTGATATTCTGAAATAACCACTACTATATTAGCATCTGATCAAAGATTCTTGTATCCTGACATTTGGGGTGTGTGCACTGTGTGATGAGACTTTATTTTCTCAAACTCGAAGGACATACCGGGGCATCTAAGTTACATGATAAGCTATTGTTGTGCTTTTAAAAATATTATTTGTTTAGAAAGGATTGAAAGGTTTGCTTTGTAAGGATGGGATTTGAAGTAGGTAATTTCTATCAAGTAATAACTAGCAATAATTAATAATTAGAAAATGGACTTGAGTCTACCATTAGTACTTTAAATGCTATCCTGACTAAGACTCTTGTATTAATGATCTACTGTTTGACTAGGAGAGTAAATGGTATGCGACTTTGATAGCCTCCTTGTCGATAGGATTAGCAGTCTAGCATGAAGCATTATTATCGATAACCTTACTATAGATATAACAATTGTTATTAAGCAGTGATTCTGTTTGACGTTGTGACTTCCATCCGTATAATATTGACTTTGTATGGTGAATTAATTACAGAAGTGGCATATTTGCAGGTGCCAAGAAACAGTGTGAGGAACTCTTCATCTTCATCTTCATCAGCAAAGCAAGATGCGAAATCGAAAGATAAATGTATTGTGATGTGAATGCATTTGGGTAGTCATCTTGTACTGTAAATGATTTGCGTGTCTCAGTCCCATTATATTTCAAAACACTAATAAGAAACACCTTGATTAACCATATGCAGTGTCATTTTAGATCCGAGTTCTTGACTGTAAACAGAGGAAGTAAATAGTAGTGCATAAGAATAACAGTTTAATCTCTTCAAATTTAAAGCCTACAATCAATCTTTTTCATGGTAGCAGGAAAAAGAAGTCCTATTTTCTTCTTCTGTGTTTCTGGGAAATTGAAAATTTTGTGGTCCAATAATAAGGCAAAAAAGCCAGGCCTGATGAATTGATAACCATAGCCATGGCCCATGGGAAACATTGAACAACATGAGCCTGGTTTATTATTTATTAATTGTCTCATGTCTCATAAAGGCATAAGCGTACACTGTTACAATTTGGAAAAAGTCATGGGGAGCAAACATTGTTACCAACGCTAAGCAAAAGGCTTACTTCAAATTTCAACATTTGGGACAGAGGCGTGATGGCGATGGAGCATAAGAAATTGACAAGAGCAGCAATTCTGATTTCTGGGGATTAAAATGTTTGAAAGAGTCTTCTTCTATAGCATTTATATATAATATATATATATATATATATATATATATA